>VMDR010008364.1:0-36917 GCA_007922815.1 Macrotus californicus | reverse complement strand
TGTTAGAATATTTTATTTCCAGACCCTTCTTGCCTTCAAGGTTTCTTTTGAGAAATCAGTTGATAGTCTTATGAGAACTCCTTTGTAGGTAACTGTCTCCTTTTCTCCTGCTGCTTTTAAGATACTCTCCTTGTCTTTAATCTTGGGTAATCAATTATGATGTACCTTGGTGTGTGCTTCCTTGAGTCCAACTTCTTTGGGACTCTCTGAGCTTCTTGGACTTCCTGGAAATCTATTTCCTTTGACAAATTTGGGAAGTTCTTAAGTTTTCCATTTCTTGCTCTTCCTCTTCTCCTTCTGGCACCTCTATGATTCAGTTGTTGGAGTGTTTAAAGTTGTCCCAGAGGTTCCTAAGCCTCTCATAATTTTTTTTTTGAATTCTTGTTTCTTCATTGTGTTCTAGTTGAACTTTTATCTCTTCCTTCTGGTCCAAATCATTGATCTGAGTCCTTGATTCCTTCCCTTCATTGTTGGTTCCCTGTATATTTTCCTTTATTTCACTTTTCATAGCCTTCACTTTTTCCTCTATTTTGTAACCATACTCATCCATTTCTGTGAGCATCCTGATTACCAGTGTTTTGAACTCTGCATCTGATAGGCTGGCTATCTCTTTATTGCTTAGTTATATTTTTTCTGGAGCTTTGATCTTTTCTTTCATTTGAGCCATATTTCTTTGTCTTGGTACAGCTGTTACATTATAGGGGGCGGAGCCTTAGGTATTCACCAGGGTAGGGCAACCCACATCGCTGAGTTGTGGTGCTGTATGTGGGGGAGGGGTCCGAGAGGGAATTATGCTGCTTGTTTAGCTCTCAGCCAGCTTTCAGTCACTTCCTTCACTATCCACAAGCAAATTGGGCCCTTCTGGTGCTGATTCCCGGATGGGTGGGTTTGTGTACATTCTAGGACCCTATGGGTCTCTCCAACCAACTCTCCTGTGAGGCTGGGAGTTTGTCCCACCACTGCAAACCCCACAGGTTTTTACAGTCAGAAGTTTGGAGTCTTTCTTTTCTCATACTGGAAACCTAGGTTCCACGGTCTCACTCCCCAGTTGCTCCTCCCGGTTTATCTGCATGCAAATGTAGGACTGTCCGCTCCACTAGCTGCTGCCTTGCTGTGCATCCTCTCCACTGCAGCTGCCCATCCCTGCTCCTTCTATCATTCTGAATGAATGTTTCTTCTTTAACTCCTTGGTTGTCAGACTTCCATACAGTTCAGTTTTCTGGCAGTCCTGGTTATTTTTTGTTTTAAATTTGTTGTCCTTTTGGTTCTGTGGGGAGGCAAAGTGTATCTATCTATGCCTTCATCATGGCTGGAAGTTCCTGGGGCTGACCTATCTTTTCTAACATGGGAAGTGATCATCTTAAATAGGTCAGTGCACTTCATAACAGCTATGCAGTTCCATATCCCTACCTCCCAAACAAAACTCCAAACCAGTCAATGCTGTGTGTTACAGGAGAAAATGTTACCTAAGCAGAAGGGCATATTTACAAGGCAATGAGAGGCAGTATAAGTGAAACCCTTTTTTTGGTCTGTAACTTGAGAAAGATTTCAAAAAAGTTCTCATTTTTTTTTTCAGAGTGCTTTCAATGCTTTTCAGCACTTACTGAAAGTAAGAAAAATGAAACTGATGAAATTATGTTGATTGCATTAATGTCACCTCCTCAATGCTGGTCTTCAATAATAGAGAAAAGCCATAACTGATATTTGCTAAGAGAAGTGGAACGGCAGGAGTAGACCAGAATTCATTATTTGATAGACTTCATGTATATCCAGGATTCTTTTTCTTTAAAAAATGCTATCTTTTTTCTTCCTTTGTGATGGAGTCAGAAAAATATATTGCAATAGCAACATATATCATTTAAGTTTTTTTTTTCTGATAAAAGATTCTACTGAAGTTATAGCTACCCAAAAGTTGTATTCCCCTCATCTTCCATTCAGAGAAACTTTGCTCAGATATCACTGATATGCTGATAGGTTTGACTAGAACATTTTACATAATTAAATGTAACTTTGAAAATCATGAAATGATGAAACTCTGGAGTGCTACTCATTGGATTTTCTGAGTTGAGGATTGGCATCTTGTTGGAGTTCAGTGTTCCAATCAGTTTTATTAAGGACACGTGGAAAAAGGCATTTTGGACTGCAGAATACCTTTCTGACATCAGAAAGTGCATTTCCTTATGAAGATCTTTTTTTCTTGTGAATCTTAATATTTGTAAGCTCTGTTCTAGGTATATCTAGTCAGCCCATACAAAGTATCACAAGCTGGGTGACTTATAAACACAAGTATTTATTCGTCATGATTCTGGAGGCCAGGAGTCTGAGAAAAGGGTGCCGCTATGGTCAGGTTCTGGTGAGAACTCTCTTCCTGGTTGTGGATGATTGCATCTTGTCATATCTTCACACTGAGGGGAGGGAGCAAGGTAGACATACAGATAGAGAAGGAGATGATGATGAAGATGGAGAGAGAGAGAGAGAGAGAGGAAATACCTAACTCACAGCAGGATTCTCCTGAGAGTGTTTTCAACTTTTTCCCAGTGCATATTCAGTGTTCATAGCATATTGTCTGTGAAATAAAACACATTATAAAACATTATATACGGTATTGCCAATGTATCTAAAGTGTGGATGTACCTAAAGAGTTAACTAGAAAAATGTCCAGCCAAAATAGTAACAGTCATTATCTTTGGTGAGGGGAATGGGTGGTGATATTTCTGATAATTTCTGATTTCTTCTTGATACTTTCTGTATTAATTGGATTTTGATAATGAATGCATTTTATTTTTATATAACTAATAACATCCTTTTAAAAATTGGACAACTTATACTCAATTTTTGGTTTTAGAATTTTTATTTAGAGCCTTTCTTTCTGATCATAATTTTGGAAAAGTAATCAGTAGGTTGTTCAAGCTATTCTTAGTTGGAAATAATAAAACCATATAATTTGGGTACTGATAATTATCATCTTTTTGTCCTTTATTCCAGGGGAAAGTGCATGGGTCTAATTAAGTCCAAAGTAGCATCATATTGTGAGGGCAAACCAGGATTTATTAATGATCAGGACACAATATGAAATCCATCTTATTGACCTTAAATATCTAGATGATTGAAATGAAATCCAATTTATTTGCTAAATCACGAGATTGATTGTCTTATGGCAATATTTTGTCTGTGTACCATAAGCCTAGCATTTCCGATCATTTATTTAAAAAAATTAGCACATAAATATACTGTCAAGTTTTTTTTTTTGTCAATAGCCCACTCATCTTGATATATTCTCACTATGTCATGAGCACAGGTGTGCTGTAAATTTAGATGACATCTTTGAAAAATTCTAGTTACAACAGGAAATAACCAACATTTACAAAAGTGGCTCATCTGCAGATGTTTGGCCTTGTAATTATTGGCAAGAATGGCAATGTTTAAGTTATGCCACCTTTCATTTCAGTAGGTCTATACTTGCCTGCATTTTGTAGGAAAACAATGACTTTGGAGAGGAGCAGATCTGGTTTAAAGTCAGCTTCATTACTTACCATCCCTATAATCTTGGGCAACCCATTCAATCTCTTTGGGCCTTTCTATAAAATGTTGATAATAACACCATTTGAAGATTGATGATAATGTATATATTTTGTCTGCAATGGTGTATCTGATCAATAAATAGTAGCTATTACTTCTGCGAAAAATATCAAATCAATGATGGGATATAGGATTAAAAATCAAGCAACAAGGATTGAGTGAATAGCTCATTTTGAGACAATAAAGAAAATGTCATTTAGGGCACAAACACCCATCTTCTCTGCCAATGATGTTCTGGCCCTCTGGGTTCTTTACACCGAGAGGCGCTGTAATTGTAGCTCTCTAGGGTGAGACGTGACTTTATCTATGGAGACCTTCGTCACTGGTCTGCTTAATGGTCTTTGAGAGTGTTATGTCATGATCAAAAGAAAAATGAAACACCAAGTAATGACCATTGTGAACCCTTTTTTCTTAAAAATCCCCAACAGACCTATCAAAAAACAGCAAATCTCCCATGAAACCCTAAAGCTCTTCCTGTTCTGTTGCCAAATAATGTATACATCAACGTTTACTTCTATGTTGAGTTTAAATAATTTCTAGCTATTTTGGTTGTGTACATTTCTATCATCAGGTTGCAAAATTTACTTTGGAGCTGGAGTCCTGTCTCCATTTTACTCCAGGCATTCACAAAAGCCTGAAAAGAGAGAAACTAAGTGAACAAAGCCTGTTATTTTGTTTATCTGCTCTAATCTTTTCAAGATGGAACATCCGTAAAAGTCTCTTAAATGGACGAGGAGGGCAAATTGTAGCCAGCTCTGTGTGGCCACATTCAGAAGATGCTCAAAGGTCTATTTAGTTAATCAAGTCCACGGTGCACTCATTAGAGAGATGTTGAAAGACTGACCTTTTCTACCATCAAACAAATCGGAACCTTAAATTTTAGGATAGTGCCTCCAAGAATTAAAACCATATTTTAATAATATTTATAAATTAGCACATTTTCACAGCTCTCTCTGCCTCATGCAGTCTGAGCATTTCCAAAGCTGTCATCAGTTACAGAAATGGTTAGACAAAATAAATGAGATTTATTTCATTTATTTCATTCATGTAAGTCGACAACTGTTATATGTATGTGGATAGGGGGGTAAGTGGGGGTTGAGCAGGATCTCTTCATGGCCTGGCTGTGCTGATGAGGCTGGCCTGGGACACGGAGAGTGACATCCCCTAGGGCTACCTTCTGCTGGCCAGGACTCTGTCAACACTGCCATGCGGAACTGGAAGGCCTCTACTCTCTCTTTCTACAGGCCTTCACTCCCCCTTTGGGGCCTGGGTCCTCACTGTTTTAGACTGTAAACGAGCAGCCTGTGACCACCCTACCTCATTCGTCCCAGCTCTGGGTCCTCCAGCCCTGGAGGAGCCTCCCACCCTGCCCAGTTGCCCCTGAGGTCACAGAACCACGTTACTCCCCGCTGTGACTCACTCACCTCTCACCACAACCATTTCTTACACAGACACAGCGTTTATAGAAGAGGCTTTCCTCAGCTTTCATACAATGTAGGTTGCAGGCCTATTTTGTAACAGTAATTCTCTCCCTCACCAACAGTCACATCAATTCAGGACTTTATAAACTGTTTCGGGGATCTGATTTATCAGGCCTGAGAGTGCTGCACGCTGAAACACACAGCCCTGCCTCAGCTTGGTGCTCTCTCTGGTTCCTATTTATCATTATTTAATTCAAGGGCCTAAAATTCTCTGACATTATTAATAGTAAGATGAATCACTGGAAAACTACAGGATCTGTGACCAACGAGGCTGAAATAATCCATTTTGGTGGAAGTGTCTGTGCAGAATTGCATCCTCGGTGGCTGGCTTCTCTCATCAACAGCTCCTTGTGCTCCTGGGTGGAGGTGCCGGAGCATGAAGTCCCTCAAGAGGGAGGGACTTCAATGGCAATTCTCTTCCAAACAGCTCACAGAGCCGAAGGGTAAGGAGGTGTGGCGGGGGGGGGGGGGGGATGTCAGCCTCAGGGTTCCTTTACTTGGCTGTCACTCTACCTTCCATGTATTCATTTAAGCTGTTTTGCACTTGATTAACTTTAACTTGTCTGGCTTTGAACTTGAGTAGAGCTGGACCTAGAAATCGATTGGTTAATTAGGGGAACTATATTTCTTAGCCACTTTGGATCCACCTTTAATAGAGGTGCATTCCAATACTTGACTTTTGTTTTAAGCTCTTATTATTGGTATATTCCTGTTTTTTTTTAATTTAATTTCCACCTCTAACTATAAATTATATTTTAAAAAGAAACCATCAGAAAAAGAAGTAAGCACAAATTTGCTCACGTTTTACTTTAAGATCCAGGGAAACAGTGTATATTACAAGTGGATTATTTCTGGGATGGGGTTAATGGTCTTTAGCAAAGCCACGGAGTGACTATAGCAATAGAAGGATCCCTCAAATTATGATGTGCTTCTTTTTTTAAGCTTCGCAGGATAATCTTCCCAAAAGAAAATCTTGTGAAGTGATTTTTAAATATTATAATTTTATAGTCTACCCAAGTACTTCCAAGTAGGATTAAAATTAAGTCTTCCCAATCTTAAATATTTGATGGGAAAGAAAGTGCTTGACTTTTCTCAGCAAATGCTCTCAAAAATACCAGAAGGGTTATTTCTAATAATTAACGTCAGCTAGTTTTACAAACGCAGGCCTGTGTCCTTAAATTCTATGTTCTGGTGCAAAGAAAGAAAATATGTGCTTTACATAATAGAGTTCATTCATTTTTTTGTCTTTCAGGAAACCCATTGTGGGCCAGGTGCTGTGCTAGGCAATGAGAATAGGGCTAAAACCATTATTGTTAATGTTTATTGGCAACATCACATTTTGAAACAAGATGTTCACTTTGTCCTGGAAGAGTACATAATTTGATAATGTAGTCATAGAAAACCAGCCTTGTCTTTTCCCAACTAAGCAATTCTTAACTTTCACTGCCAATGTCAACATCTAATTTTTCAGGTTTGGAAGTGCTCCAGTGCTCTCCCCATTCCTTCAATGTTCCTCTTAAAGTTTTCTAACATTAACCAAATTCAGTTTTGAAGATACATTTGGGAAGTGTGTAATGGCAATGTGGAAGAAGTTACAATGAATCAGTTCATGAGTTTAGATATAGAGTCTGCATCTCCCTACCAAAATGTGTCCTTACTAGATATTTTATGACTTTCATATACCTCTTTAAGGACTAACAATGAATTTCTTGATAAAGGGTGGACCACACTGCCTTCCAGTTTCTGGCCCAACATATAAGGAGCTTAGAAGTCATCAATCCAGCCTAACAACAACAAGAAAAAAAAAAGCTAAGCAGAATTAAAATCAACAACTCCTCTTAGATTCAGCAAACAAATTGAGGTCCCAGGACAAACCACTGCCCTCAATGTTAGTGAGACAGGCAGATACAGAGATTCACAGTGTCCATGAGCAGAAATTCACAAGCAGACACCTCCACAGGAACCAGTATTTGGTTCCTTTTACCCAGTCCATCATGACCAGCCTTCAACAGAAAATTACAAGACACACCACACACACATGCAAGCATCAGAACCAGACTCAGATATGGCAGGAATGTTATAATTCTGGACGTGGGACTTTGGCCATGGATCTCTCCTGAGTGTCACCAGGAGAGAGCAGAAAAGCAGCACCCCACTAAGCTTAAAGGAACAAGTAAAGCTTCCTTCTAGGGGGATTTGTGGCAAAGGTGGTGATGGATAATCCTTTTACAGAGAGGGGAGTAAAAAGTGTGAATAATAGTAAAGTCCACCAGAGTATTTTTTTTGAAAGCACATCTGACAATACAAATTTCTCAGGATGTAAGGAGAATCTTATAAGCTAAAGGCAGTAGTCGTATTGTTCAACTTCTGTTGAAAGATAGAGAATGAATCACAAATTATTAAGGAAATAATAGGGAAATAAAAAAAACTGACCGTTCTACCCTCCCCTGTCCCTCTCCACAACCTAGGACATGTGGAAAGTGCCCATTCGGGAAGCAGGCAGAGGTCACAGAAGTAGAAACCCTCTCTCCCTTATAGGATGTGAATAGCTATCACTCTTCTGTGTCTGAGTTTGCAGGGCAAATAATTCTTTTGGAATAGAAACATGACAGAAATTTATACACACAATGGCAGAAACACTTTTTTTTTTTAAGATTTTATTTATTTAAGACAGAGGGAAGGGAAGGAGAAATAGAGGGAGAGAAACATCAGTGTGTGGTTGCCTCTTGCGCATCCCCTACTGGGGGCCTGACCTGGCCCGCAACCCAGGCATGTGCCCTAGACTAGGAATGGAAGGGGTGACCCTTTGGTTTGCAGGCCAGCACTCAATGCACTGAGCCATGCCAACCAGGGTGGCACTTTTTTTTAATAGAAGGGGTTTTCTTTTCTTTTTTTTTTTTTTTTAGGAGAAAACAATTTAAAGAATTGCTCATCAGCTGTGTGCCCTAGCCTGGGCATCCACAGACTTTCCTCTCAGTCGTTGTGCCCATGTGCAAGGAGTTTTGTGGCCTCACTCAATACCTCCATTCACAGTGCAGACGATGTCCCCTCTTCCTTTTGAGCAGCTGGACAATTATTTGATGTGCTTTCTGCTCTTCTGAATTCTTTGCTTTCTTAATGTTGGTGAGAAACACAGGTGTGGACTCACAGAGACTTCCTGTTGTGGCTGGGATCTTGGAATGAGCATCTCTACAAATCTCTGGTATTGGCTACTGGCTAGACAAAGTGATTTTGTTGTACGAAGTCCCCAAAATACAACTCCTTTGCCTATGACCCAAGGAAACTGAGAAACATTGACTGTAAAAGACCTTCCTCCATGTAGCAGCAGTAACCATACACATGCAAGTGTCAATGTTATTTGTCCTTCACAGATTTAGAAATAAACATTAACTGATGATGTGAATTACTAAAGAGCTATCAGGAAATTAAGTGTATTTAATATAACATTGCAAAAACAATGTATTTTTAAGATTCCCAACAATAACAAAATTTCAAATAATTTAATGTCTATGTAATTATTTTTCTAATAATTGCCATAATGGCTAGCATTTAAAGCTCAAAATAATAAAATCCAACAAAAAATGAAAGTACTTTCTATTCTCTGTGATCTCAAGTAAATAAAGGAGTAGCCACCTCTGAAATGAATATATGTGTACACATTATATACACACAACTCAAGATACTAAGAGGACAAATGGATATACAGTGGAGTAAATTTAAGATCAGCACCATCTCATTCAAAAGGCATAAAACAGAAAGCACTTCTAAACTGCTTTTTAAGTTGCTTCTAAATTTGTCAGGAATAGATTTCCACTCAAACACAGATCTAGAACAATAACCAAAAAATGCAAAAGCATAATTTATGCCCTTTATTTTTTTAAAGATTTTATTTATTTATTTTTAGACAGAGAGGAAGGGAGGGAGAAAGAGAGAGCAAGAAATATCATTGTGTGGTTGCCTCTTGTGTACCCCCTCTCCTGGGGACCTGGCTGGCAACTCAGGCATGTGCCCTGACTGGGAATCGAACCAGTGACCCTTTGGTTCGTAGACCAGTGCTCAATCCACTGAGCCACACCAGCTAGGGCTTATGCCTTTTAAATATATAGTGTTAGATCTTAACTTCCAAATAAATATTTATTACATAAATTTATTTTAATGGGAAAATAGCCACACATTGATCAATAAAATGAACTAAGGATTTAAAGTTTTCTTTTATATGTATATGTTTATATTGTTTTATTTATATATGTTCATAGATATTTCATGAGTATCCCCCAAATATTCTCTTCTATTTTATAGTTAATATGTAATCATCCAGCGCCTCATTATACACGTGCTGCTGTGCAGACCCTCTTGTCCTGCTGCCCATGTTTGATCATTTCACTTCTCATTAGCACCATCCCCAAGGGAGAGCCAGGAGGTAAGATTAAAATCAACCATTATCCTATTCATCAGCTGCTGTGATGAAGGATGTGATGGAAAGGGAAGTTGTAAGTGTTAATTTCGGAGAGATTTAAATAGCGTCTGTTGATTTCGCTGGCCTATGCATCGTCTGCACACCAGTAACGTGGGAAAGCAACAGTTGGCTTTAATAAATCTTCTATAGTGTACTTTACTATTTTGGAATTGGTGGTAAGTCCACAGTGAATATTCACACTTTCCTTGGAGCAAGTCTCAATGCACAGCTGATTGTGGTTACTTGTGGTAGTTCTGTTCTGTAATGTCACTGTGAACACTGAATTACTGGCTTCTGAACCACTGCTCCTGGAGACACACAGGGTTAGGACCCCGTGGGCCTCTGGTCACAGCATTTTGGTCAGACAATCAATACATAACCTTGTTTTATGTGTGTTTCTGTTCAAAGACACTTTAATATATACGATTGAATCACTAACATTGAACTCATGGCCAACAGTACTATGATTTACACCTGAACAAAGCTTACCTAACATGTATGTTTTCCATAAGACATATCACAGCCTTCTTGCTCTTAGAATACCAGACAGCGCTTCCCCACTGTGCTTGGGGGTCATTTTCAATAGTGAATCACAGGAATGTGAAAACCGTGGCACTGAACAGATCGTGGAATGGACACCTGTTTGTGGGGTGAGAGCTGGAACAGACAGGCAGGGTGTCGCCTGTGGCACAACAGCTGGGAACACGGGCACTTAATATTTTGCTGCTCTGCCCATGGCTGGCTGTATAAGCACTGCTGGTCAATTTAGGGGTTACAGATAAATTTTAACAAGCAGGTAAGTGTGCAAATATGGAATCTGCAAATAATGAGAAGTTACAGACTGAATGTTTACGTCTCCTCCTCCAAATCCATATGTTGAAACCCTATCCCCTAGTATGATGGTATTTGGAGATGAGACCTTGGGGAAATAATTAGGATTAGTTGAGGTCATGAGGTTGGAGCCCTCAGGATGGGGTTAGTGTGTTTACAGGAATCGTGACAAAGCTTGCTTCCCCTCTCTGCTCTCTGCCCTATGTTAACAAAAATTCACTGCAAGGCACTGGAAAGAAAGGGAGAGGCATTTTTTCAACAACAGTTTGTAAACTGGGGAGATGCAGCCTCAGTTGCAAACTGAAACTGCGCTCTGCCAAGACAACCACAAGGAGGCTGTCTCTTACAGAGGAAGTTTTCTGCACAAGCTTTAATCAGGCCCATTTATGCAAAAAAGGACTTCAGATCCGATCAGTTGGATTGGTTGATGCAAACGTAAATGAGGGTACAATTTGTGCAGTCCTGATTGGGTGGGACAGATCTCAGTCTATTGGTTGAGTGGTAGTGTGGTGATGCCTTGCAATGGTTGACTCAGACCGCAGAAACAGGGAAGAAGCTGAGAGTACAGTCTCTGGTTCCTCTGGATATGCAGAGTGCATGAGAGGCCCCTGTGAGTAAATGGCTGCTGGATTCTTCTTTTTTTATTGTCCCCATTTACAGTTGTCCCCATTTTCCCCCCATTGCTCTTCCCTGCCCCATCCAACCCCTGCTCCCAAAGAAAATCCCCTCCATTGTCCTTGTCCATGGGTCCTTTGTACATGTTGTCCTTCTTTCCCCCCCGTTTTCCCCCTCCCCCTCCCTTCTGATCCCTATTCTCTTTTTTCTGGTCAGTCTGTTCTTTATTTCCGTGTCTCTGATTCTTTTATGCTTGTTTTTTATTAGGTTCCCCTTACAGGTGAGATCATATGGCATTTGTCTTTCACTGCCTGGCTTATTTCACTTAGAATAATACCCTCTAGTTCCATCCATGCTGTTGTGAAGGGTAGGAGCTCCTTCTTTTTTTCTGCTGTGTAGTATTCCATTGTGTAAATGCACCACAGTTTTTGACCCACTCATTTACTGATGAGCACTTAGGCTGTTTCTGACACTTGGCTATTGTAAATAATGCTACTATGAACATGGGGTGCATAGGTTCTTCTGAATTGGTGTCTCAGGATTCTTAGGGTATAATCCCAGCAGTAGAATTGCTGGATCAAAGGGCAGTTCCATTTTTAGTTTTTTTGAGGGAATTTCACAATAGCTGCACCAGTCTGCATTCCCGCCAACAGTGTGGTAAGATTTCCTTTCTTACACAATCTCTCCAGCACTTGTATTTGTTGATTTGGTAATGATGACCATTCTGACTGATGTGAAGTGGTATCTCATTGTGGTTTCAATTCTCATCTCTCTCATGGCTAGTGAAGCTGAGCATCCTTTCATATGTCTCTGGGCCCTCTGTATGTCCTCCTTGGAGAAGTGTCTGTTCAGGTCCTTTGCCCATTTTTTAATTGGATTGTTTGTCTTCCTGGTGTGGTGTCATGTGAGTTATTTATATATTTTGGAGATCAAATCCTAAATGTCTGCTAGATTTTGATTTCGAATTTAGGCCCAGTTAACCATCAGCAGTGCAAGTCTATCTTAATAGATAAATTCCCAGCTCATAATGGTCATATCCTATTTGACCAGAAGCTGATCTTGCTTTTCAGAGACAATAGAGCAAAACTGCAAGTCATGCAGCCTAAGTGTGTGTAGAGGAGAGAACTTTGACCTCCAGCTGTACCTGAAACCAAATCCTCTCCCCACCCAAAGAAGCAAAGGACTGGGCAGAACTGGAACTTGAACGCTGGCACCCTTTCAGAATCAAAGGGTGTGTTGTCCAGGAGATCTGGGGTCGATGCCCCTTTAGAACTCCATTTCACACTCGCCCCACGAGCACTGGCTCACACGTGTTCCCCTGAAACCCTTAGTACCCTTACCCCGGTCCTGTAAGCAAGGTGGATTTGAGGCACGACTCCGTCTCTCATCTTTCCTGTTGGAGCCTTCTCTATCAGCAAAGTTTTCCTTACTCCAAACTCTGACATTTTGAGTCTTGGCCTTTTGAAACGTCAGGCATACAATATTTGTTGTGGTAAAAACTCCCATGTGGACACAACAAGAAGGCACCCTTTGCCGCCTGGAAGAAAGCCCTCACCAGAACCCCATGCTGGCCCCTGATCTCAGAGGACTCCCAGCCTCTGGAACTGTGAGAAATAAAGTCTTTTGTTTACAAGCCACCCAGTCTTTGTTGTTTTGTTATAGAGCCTGGATAGGCTAAGACAGAGGATCAGCAGCCTTTGATTTCTGAATCCTGTGCAGATACTTACAATATAACTTATTATAAAACAAGACATCACTTTTCCTGAAATCTACACACTTCCAATTCTAAAACGTGTTGAGCTCCAGGTATTTCAGATGAGGGATTGTGGGTCTGTGTTGTTCTTAGCACTTAAGTGCAGCATACATGATGTGCCTTTGTGACTGAAGTAAGGACCACCCTTGCCCAAATGAATAGAGACAGACTATACTGCAACTCAGCTGATTTTTACAGAATGGGCAGAACTCAGGTAAAGCAGATGCAACTCCGAAACACCTCATTGTTTATTCTTCTTTGGCTTTTCCAGTGATTATTCCATAGTTCTGGAAAGCTCTAATCTCTGCATTACTGACTCATTATCATTGGAATCACCCCTCACTGCCACTTTCTTTAGAGGCCTTTACTGGACAATAGATCTAAATAGCCCACAGTTATTTTGGAGCACAGGAACTTGTGACATCTCATTGCTTGTTTATTTGTATAATTACTTGTTGTATGTCTCCTGTCACTGAAAATTAAATTTGTTAGAAGTAAGAACTGAGATTGACGTGTTGTCAATCTGAGTTCTTAGCCCATTCAGGCTCTATAACAAAACACCACAGACTGGGTGGCTTGTGAACAAATGAACTTCATTCCTCATGGTTCTGGAGGCGTCACTGTATGTGCTGGACTCTGAATAATGCCAGGGCCTAGTAAGCCCTCAATCAATACTCCCTCATTGAGATAACAGGCCCTCCTTTTGTGAAATGAGATATATAAATATATATCAACCACATGCCTACAATCTCCAGAAAACTCTCTTACAATTTCATTATTTTACCTTCCATCACACTGTAGATGAGCGATTTTTAGCCAGTATGCAGTGGCACACTGGTGAACTGCAAGAAGTTTTAAAACATGCCATACCTGACTATTTAGTCCCTGGCACTGACCTCTGTTCCCTTAGATTGTCAAATAAAAAAAATGACAATAGCCAACACCACAATTACTCTCCAGTGTGAATGCCCTGTCCTAACCTTAAATATATAGGTATACAATAGAACTGTATCTTACTGGTCACATGGCACAGTAAGATTGCATCTGATTGGTTAATTCTTGGTACCAGAAATCCTTATATACAAGTGAATGCACTTGATTTTTTAAAGGTCACTTTGGAGCAAAACGGTAGGTAATTACTATTATTATTTTTTTGTAAATCAATAAAAATATACCCATTGTTGTCAGATTGGTAAAACATATATTTTTTGGGTGTGCCACAGATTTTTAGTAAGTAGTTTATGTGTGCCATGAGATGAAAAAATTTGAAAATTGCGGCTGTAGATTATTAACCCACAAGGAACACCAACTCTGATGTACCCTCAATCTTCAAAACTCCCAAACTGCCACATCAAAAATGACAGACATTTTCTTTATATATACTATACTGCTCACCCACAGCTCTGCTCAGACCTCACCGAAACATTTACTTTAAATGTCCAAGGTTAATCTATGTAAGTTGGAAGTTCTGTTCAGAAGCTCTCAAGAGGTGGTATAGTTCCTTAGTAGAATTCAGAATGTAGGTTGTGTGCAATAGTTATGTTTAAGAACTAGAGGTATAGAGTAAAGGCAGACCAAAAGTTCCTACACACTGTAGGAAAATGCTCGATGTCTGTTTAAAATTTAATGTTCATTATATTTTTTCCATTACCATTTGGTCTCCTTATACCCCTCTCCTCCCAGCAATCACCACACTGTTGTCCATGTCCATGAGTTCTTTTTTCTTTTTGCTCAGTCCCTCCACCTCTTCACCTTCTCCCCAGTAGCTCTCATCCTGCTCTCCATCTATGAGTCTGTCCCCACTTTCCTTGTTAGTTCAGTTTGTTCATTAGATTCCAAATATGAATTAAATCATATGGTATTTGACTTTCTCTGACTGGCTCATTTCACTTAGCATAATGTTCTCTACGTCCATCTATACTTTTGCAAATGGTGTTATAACTTTTTAAAATCACAAGTATCAGACCTTCACAGAGAGCAATTTCAGCCTCGAAAACATTGGCACTGTATCATCTACATGCTGTGTTTCTGTCAAATGCTGGAGAGGGTTGCCAAGTGTAGGACTCTGGAGCCCAGCCAGTCTCAACGAAGCTAGATGATTTTGAGTGTGACAAGATTCTGCTGAAGCCAGCCCTTATTTAAGACAAATAAGTTGTATTTTCGTTCACTCTTTCTCCTTGGTGTCATCAGGAATAAGTAAAGAAAAATGGAAAACAGATCTGAGCCCTCATCTTGACTTAATCTTTGACTAGAAGGCCCAGGACCAGCTTATCAGTTGAGTTAGAATAATTGACAATTTTATTGGCTTGCTGGTTGTTGTGCCTGTAGATTAGAATCTTGTTTAATTTTATATTTTCTTCATTAAAGACATTTTTTAAAAACATAAAAATGACAGAGAAGAAGTACATAAAATCAGATGTAATCCCACCACTGAACCAAACTCTTAAATATCCTTTCAATTCTTAACCCAAGGCATCAATTTTGAGAAGGAGGTGGTCTACATGGTTATGCTCATAAGCATACTTCATACCCAATTTTTTCCCATTTCCACATAATATTACAGTATGAGTATTTTTCATATTATATTAAACCCTTCATGCTTGGCAATAACAGACACTTAGTATATAGAGTGGTGTGAATTAATTCAATGGCTTCATTACATATCATCAAGCTACTATGCATAATTTGTTCTAATATGAGCTGATATTTGGTTGGTTAAAAAAGACTTGCTTTCGTTTTCTTTGATTCTATCATCTGTATTATGTTTATTTATCCTAAACCATATTGCCAGAATGAAATCATGAATCTAAGAGAAGTATAGAGATACAGATGAGCCTTTATACACCTATCCATATCTATCTATAGTTCATGTGACCAGCAGTCAACACAGGTTGTGAACAGTGTATGTCATAAGAAAGAGATGAAATTTGAATGTATATCCCCAAATACTTGACTGTGACTAAGAGAGTAGATTTTAAAATTTCTCACCACAAAAAAGAAATGATAAGTTTGTGACAGAATGGAGATGTTAGCTAATACTGTGATGGCTATCATTTTGCAATTCATAAACGTATCAAATCAAAACATTGCACCCATTAAACTTATACAAGTTATCCCTATAAAGCTGGGAAAAAACCCCACAAAGTCTCAGCTTCCATCGGATACCCCTTGACACTGTCTAGACAGCCTGGACATTGTTAATAATGCTTGTGTCCCAGCCAGAATCTTTTCTACTTCTTGCCAATACTACCCTGTCTCTGCCCTATCAGGCTGTGAGTCAGCACAATAAAACTGTCACTTGCTGAGGTGTGGGGCTAAGAGGCAGGGCTGAGCCAGCACTCCACATGGTGGCCAGACACTGCCTGGTTGGCTCATCCTCACCTCAAAATCATGGTACATTGTTGGCATTATGCTATTGCCAGGCTGATCTTTCACAAAAGCCATGCAAAAACCAGAAGTACTAAGTGGGCCCATAGTGTAATCAAAGTCACGGGATATGCTTCCACCCAGAAGAAAAGCTGAGAAATGACTTGGTCAGCCATCAATCCGCCAGTGGTTTGTGTGTGCCCAATACTTACCAAGTGGAAGGCAGTGTGCACTTGGCAGTTCCAATGCATATCAATTCTCCTTTTCTCTGCCACAGAAGCTCTCCAGCAGAGCCAGTCCAGTCCTTGCCCAGTGTCTGGGCACATTGCTCTCACTCCCGTTCTCATATATGAGCGCACACACATGCACACATACAGAGTCCCTTTATCCTGCACTTCCCCTTTCCAAGGACTCGTCATCTGTTCCAGTCCACCTGGAAGAGCCCTGTTCCATGAGACTCAGTTTTCCTGCTACAGTGTGTATACTGTTTTCCCTTCCTGTGTATACTGTTTTCCCTTCCTCTGCATTCACAAACTTCTGCAGTCTGCCTTTTTTATTTGAGTGACTAATAGTATGTTGTGAATTGTTACCTAAACTGCCCCACACCTTGCACCACTCCAACTAGATTGTAATCTCAGGGAAATCAAAGACCCTGCCTTACATTTCTTTTGTATCTTCCCAGCCTGTAGCTTTTAGCCTAGGGCTATGAACAAAGATTAATCTCCCCCAAAAGACAAATGACTATGATTGGGTATTCATTTATTTATTTATTTATTTATTTATTTATTTATTTATTTATTTATTTATTTATTTCTGCTGGCAAAGACATGGTCTTGGTGGGAGGGAACTTCCTTTCTCTTTTTCCCTGTGTAAAAATAACCCCCTGGTTGTCCTACGCTTCTTCTCTCCTGGGTTGTCTGACTGGCAGATCTGGAAGAGGCTCAGCAGAATCACCTGTGCCCTCTCCTCTGACTAGAAACCAGCTGCCTGCAGGAAACACCTACGGGCTCTGCACCTCTGTGCCATGGTTCTTAGAGGCCAGTCCCACCACTGGGCAGCTGGTCAATGCAGCCAGTTTCTTATGACTTTGCAGATAACCCTTCTTAATGTGGAGGGAAATACAAACTTGCCCACTAGGTGACCAAGCCACACTCTTTCACATCATAAAAATGATATTTTGCCCTGTGTCTGACTCTTTTGTCTGTCTCTCAACTCGTTTTAAATTTGGGTGGAGAGAAGGGGGGTGTGGTTAGTCGGGGCCTCCTGCCTCTATGACATAGCCCTAACTAGCTTATTAGACACCTTTTGTCACCAACACTATCATTGCATGACCACACCCACAGTTGCCCAGGCTTCGAAGGCCGAACAACATTCTTCATCCACACAGAGCATCTCTGACTCAGGTGCTACAGGGGATCATGGAAGCCACTTACGGGTGCCCAGAAGTACAGCGGACACCCTTGAGAAGTTCTTGGAATGCCCAGATTGGGAAGCTTCTTCCCATGCTACAGAGTGGGCTTCTTAAGCCATCCTTGCTCTCCTCACTCTTAAAAGGGGTGCCATTGGGTGCCTCTGCCTTGTTCTCCAGCTTACTCGCTTGCACCCTGAGCATCACCTTCAGGGAAGGCTGATCAATTCTCAAGGTAGCTAACCCATCCTAGAAGCAAACACCAATATACCAAAGAAAACCATTTGAAGACTAGATTGCCACAGTTGGCCACATTCCTGTCTTCCAGCACCCAGGGATATCTGAGCTTTAGGGGAAAAGGCAAAAGGCAGGAAAGAAAACTGAACCCTCTACAAGTGGGAAACTCTGGGGCCGACCTCAGCGGACATTTAGGTATATAGGGTGGGCAAAAATGGGTTTACAGTTGTTCATATAAAAAATAATACAATAATTAATAAACAGTGCAGGAATAAACTCTGTTCCATGTACTCACAACTGTAAGTCTACTTTTGCCATATATATGTACATATGTGTTTATGAACATATGGTAAAATATATATATGTTTATACATATATCTCTCTAAATGAGTCAATGCTTCCTATTCTAGAAAAAGAAATCCTAGAACATCTCCAAGAACAGGGCTGGTGATTTTAAAGAAAGTCATACAGGCGATTTTAAACAATGATTAGACATCGGCTGCTGTGGTACACATTCGGATTCCCATTGCACAGGGAAGATCCCCACATATTTTGTTTAAATAAAGCACATACTGGTGTGATCAACCATCCCAACTAAGATGAGCACTTACGATTTCTCATTTGAAGAATAAGCTTTTCAACATGTTTCTAAATGCATAATTTTCTGGCTGGTAAATAATCTGCTTTTTTTGTATGTTCCTAAAATGATTTACATAATCCACCTTTTAAAAATATTCTAAATATGCATTTACATGATAAACTATGATTAGACTGTAATGTCAACTCATACATTTCCATGACACATGCATTCTTCTTTAAAACACTCACACACAGAAGGAAAACAAAGGAAATTTACATAATCTTTACTTCCATTTGTGCACTTTAACTTAACCAACATATTTATTCTGAAATATAATCAGCTGATGACACAAAAAAACACAATCATTTATGGAACGAAAAATAATGTATTGTTGATTTTAACTCTTCAGTAACATCCTCAATTTGGTAACATTGAGTTTCCTATATGAGGAAACCACTCAAGCTATTTTTTGTTAAAGGTCGTATCCAGAAACTTCCTATCATTGGATTTTTTAAAAAATAAAATAACCTTTGAAATTTATAACAGTTTTAGATGAAAAAAGGGTTGTAAAGAAAATCCGCAGAGTTCCCACACACCTCACATACAGTTTCCCTACAATTCACTTCTCTCATTGGTACAGTGCCTTTGTTGCCATTAAGGAACAAATATTGATATGTATTTTAAAGAATTGTTCATAGTTTATTTAGATTTCTTTGGATTTTATGCAGTGTTCTTTTTCTGCAGCAGGATCCCATCCAGCCATATTATGTTTAATGATGCTCCTCTTGACTGACAGATTCTCAGATTATCTTTCCTCCGACAGCCTCGGCAGTTCTTGGGAGGACAGGTCAGATATTTTGCAGAATGCCTCTCACTTGGGGTTTGTTTGAAGCTTTCATCACAATTAAACCAGGGAGATGGGTTTGAGGACAGATGACAGAGCTACTCATTAGGTTTTTTATATCAGTATTATTTATATCCATGTCATTATAAATCAAATGATTCATAGTATCACATGTTATAGACACATCTATAAGAAGTCCAGGTGGTTTAGCCATTAGGAGACGACTGGTCCCCTCAACAAGAACAGGATGTCAGGGTTGTGAGGACAAGCCATGCTGAAGTGGGGTGAGAGCAGTTTGAAAGAGAAAATGGCAAATATTTCAAGAAGTTTGAGAAGGGAGAGAGATTAAGAAGTAGGAGAGAAATAACATAGGGTCAAGTGAGTGTTTTACTGCTGTTGTTGTTTAAATTAAAGTGCTAAGCATGTTTCTAGATGGAGACAAAGGAACCAAAGACAGGACTGAAGAGAACACGTGCCCGAGAGAGACTGGAGACTGTTCCTATAGATGTGTTTGTAAATACCCTCTGAAATGATCCAGAGTTGGAGTTGTGTTCTGGCATATCAACCAAAGGACCTTCACTGAGTTAGTCCCAGCTCTTCCCAAGCCTCTCCCTAGTTGGAAATTGTTACCTGGGCCTTGATCAGTTTGCTTGTGTGCTTTATTGTGCTCTCATTGTGCCCTATACTCAGGGCAAGCACACATCCCAGAGTACCTGGAATAGTCTCTGGAGACACCTGTTGTCCTGGCTTATGGCTTCATTCCCAACAGCAGCCCACATATAAAGCTGCTGTCTTCCTGCCAACAACTGGCTCCATTCTCCTTACCAAACGAGGGCAAGATTGTGATGTGCGAACAGGATAAGCGTAGCGTGATCCTCGGGTCATTAGAGGATCATTGCGCTGCTTCATGTTCAGGTAACCTTCTAGCCTCTGGGAACATGAAGATAAACAAGATATGTGCATTCTTCAGCTCTGAGGAGCTCACGCTCTGGGGGTATGTCACGGGTGTGATGATATCATTGGAGCTGGGCATTGGGTGAAGTGGGAATACAGAAGAGTTTTAAACAAGAAAAAGGGGAGGACTCCTTGAAGGAGGAGGCTCCTGAAATGGGAGTCTGATCACACAAATGTCTTTTTGGAAGCAGCAGAGAGCTATCTCGACTTTGTGATGCTGAGGATGTCTCTCATACTTCAGTTTCCAACAATGTTATGAGTTAGGTCCCTCCCATCTCTTGATAGAAGGAGCTGCAAATGATGTCCACAGCATGTCACATTGAAGGGAGTCCTGGTTGGTACTGAAGAATAAATAAAAGGAAAGTAAAAGTCAGTGTTAAACAGGTTGGAAAAGCAGCGGTGCTTCTAAGACACGCTGTGTATCAAAGGAGCACCAGCAAGAAGGTCGATATTTAAGTTTGCTGCTTGGTTGGCCTCAGCCTTCATAGCAGGGTAAGATCCCCTATCCCAAAAGATGAAAATAAACAAACAGACAAACAAGACACACTTGTCCAAAACAACAGAATATGACATCAGTAACAGTAATCACCCATATCTGCAGTTTTGCTTTCCACTGCTCCCGTTACCCACGGTCAACCACGGTCTGAAAACACTCGATGGGAAAATCCAGAGATAAACAATTCGTAAGTTTTCAATTGTGTGCTATTCTGAGCAGCACAATAAAATCTCACACTGTCCCTCTGTGTCCCTCCCAGGAAGTGATTCATCCCTTAGTCCAGCACCTTTACACTGGGTGTATAGTACAGTAAGAAATTTTGAGAGAGAGAGACCACATTCATACAACCTTTATTACAGTCATTGTTACAACTGTTCTATTATTTATTATTGTTTTTAATCTCTTACTATGTCTAATTTATAAATTAAACTTCATCATAGGTATGTGTGTGTAGAAAAAAACATAGTGTAGGTAGGGTTGCATGTTCCCCATGATTTCAGGTGTCCATCCGGGGGCTTGGAACCTATCTCCCATGGATAAGGAGAGACAACTGCACATAATTTTCTTACCTCGATATGTTATTTATGATAGAAAATCAAGGAAATGTCTACATGCTGCTTGTCAGTCGATGTAGATTTCCTTGCTCTCTGAAGGGAGACACTGATTACAAGTGCCCTCGTGGGGTGAAGATGGCACGGTCTAGATTGAACACTCTGCCAGCGCTGATTGCTCTCATGGGGGCTGCTCAACCTGAGTGGTGTTTTGCATATTCAATTTGAAGCACGTGGATCACTTAACAGGAAGGGCTCACCCCAGTGCTTAAGGATGTAGAGCTCCTTGATCTTTCTTTCCTCTTTTTTTCCTGGCTGATGGCACAGGTCTCTAAATTGGAAGTAATCTTGCATAGCCGGTGGGCTCCCTCTGTGTGGTCCAGCCAGGTGAGGTAAGGATGAAGTGAGGCTACAGGTGCAGGGTTGTTAAATGTAATTGACATGCCATGTCAGGAACAATAAGCCAGCGGGGAGCCAAGATGTGGAGGGTGGCTTTATAAACACACCTAGAGTCTTATCTCATAGCCCTCAGAGCCATGCTGATGGAGGGGGGAAGGAACAACAACTCCACTAGAGGTGGGAACAGAAATATACTCATTTCCTCCAACAAATTAAACAACTATTACACTTCCAGCTTTGTGGCGTGGAATGGATATTAAAGAAGTCTGAGGCATATCCCTTGTTTGGGAAGAGGCAGTTAATAATTTGGAAGGAAATTGAGATTTATAGTTATAAAATGACCAGAGAGCTAGAAAAAACTCCAAAATATGAACTGGGTAGGATTTATCACCTAAGAGAAGCTCAAGGAAAGTCCTCTGGCCCCTAAATATATATTCTGTGCTGCATAGGAATGAAATGTAAACAGCATCTTACAGCCCAAAGTGCCCCTGGGATGTAGCTGATGCCTCATCTCTGGTTAATCTCCTGGCCCTGTGCCTCCCATTCAGCATGTGGCAGCCACATCTGCTCTTTGGCTCAGATGTGCTAGGTGTCTCCCTGCTTCAGGACTTTTGCACATGCTTTTTACCTTCAGGGCTCTTTGCTTTCACTCTTTCCAGGGTTTACTTCTCCTCTTGAAAATACATCTTCAATTTACTCCCCAGGAGAGATATTTCCTGTCCTCCAATATACTCTCACACCATTCAGAGAACATCACAATCTGTCATTATTTTATTACCTTTACTTGCTTTTTGGTTTTAACTACAAAGTAAAATGTGTGAGGAAATGCCTTTTTATTTGCAGTGCTTTTCATCTTTGTAAAACTAAGACTGTGCACAGTGCCTGGGATAGAGTAGCTACTCAGTAAATTTCTGTGGAATGGAATAGATATTTGCACTTCATTCCACTTGCATGATATTACATTATTAGAGATTTACCTGGCTGCAGAAACACAATTTTAAAAGGCAAATATCATGAGGATGTTCAAATACCTTTACGGCTTTATCATGACTTCATTCAATCAGAGTTTTTCGTCTGCCAGAGACAGCGGTTACCTTCATTAAAACTATGTGTAAGCACAATTATACATTCTTAACCCTGCTCTCTCTCTGTACATCTTTCTGAAAATGTTTTTTGGAACACATTGAGTATATTATTCACTTTATAGTTGTTTTTAATATTAAAATAAATTTGTTTTGCTATAAAAGGCAAATTATATATGATAATATGATATAAATTATATCAAATTTTATATATGACATAATATAAAAGTTCTCCTTTCTTGTTCTACCCGAACACTCTGCCCACAATCACTCTCCCTTCTGAAGAGAGGCAACTTCCGTTAATAGTTTGGAATATATACTTCCAAACAATTTTCTACCCATTTATTGCTTTCTATTGTGTCCTTGTATTGTAATTTATTTTATCGATTTCTGCTCTTTTCTTTGTTATTTCCTATTCTCTATTTTCTTTGGGCTTCTTCGCCTGCTCTTTGGTGTATCCTGAAGTTGAAACCCTAACTCATCAATTTCCTGCCATTCTCCCTTTCTATGTGAGCATTTAAGTGTAAATCTCCTCTAAGATGTGCTTCAGCAGCATCTACAATTTTTGATGTTTTTTTTTTATTGCACTCCAGTCTTAAGTATTTCTCATTGACATGATTTCCTCTATGAGTAATCAAATATCTGTAAGTGTGTTTTAAAATTTTGAAATAGTTTGGTTTGTTTTTAGATATTTTATGATTTATCCCTAAATTAATTGTACTATATAGTCAGGTAATGCAGTTTGTATTTAAAAATACCTACTTACCAGCTCTTCCAAACTAATTTGTATCTCAGCCCCAATGCTTCCTTTGATCTAAACCCTTGTACCTGGTGCTTGAGCAGGTTGCTTATGGGCATATTAAAACTACTTTGTTGGAAACCACACCATGGGTCTCTCTACCTGCACCTTAGCCTCTCTATCTGTACATCCAAACTCCCTTTCTCAGAAATATTCTTCTGCTTCCTCCATCTTTTTTTTGTGGAGGGTGGGAGAAAGCATTTTAAAAAGGTTAATATATTATCCCTACAGCAGGATATAGGAAAGAATGTTATCACGTAAACACTCATAACATCACTCATCAGTTTAAGAGTGGACACTGCCAGTTTCTAGAAGGTCCTGCTGGGCTGGCCTGATGCACCATCCCCCTCTGCCATTTAGTTGACAACTCTCCTGACATCAGTATTAATCATTCCCTTGATCTCTGCACCTTTTCAATGTTCACACGTGCACACACTATACCCTCCTAAGCCACAGGCTGTCTGGTTTTGACCTTTAAGGAAAGGGAATGTACTGTTATTTTTGTGACTCATGTTTTTCGTGCAACATTTTATTTTTTAAGATGCATCCATATTCACATATGTAGTTGTAATTTATTTATTTTCATTACTCTAGTCTATTTGATGGCTTGGTTATTCTATAACTTATTTGTTCATTCTGTAATTAATGAGTATTTATTGTCTCATCCAGTTTTTTAAATCTCTTTTAAACCCTGCCCTTTATGAACATTTATGTGTCTGTCTGTTAGGCATGTATCCTGAAATAGAACATAAAATAGTGTTCATCAAGAGAAATGAACGTAGATTAGTGCTGCTGGCGCCTTCAGGGTGTGTGTGTGGCAAGCGATGACACAGAAGACAAATGCAGTGACAGGACCATAGAAGGTTTTGTAGGTCACTCTAAGGAGTTTGGAATTTCAGCGTGATGTAGTCTGTCACTCACCAAGAGTTAGAGGCCAGGCCTAGAGACCTACGAATCGTCAGTTTACATGAGGGTTTGACGTCAGGGCTGTAGGTAATCTCCTAGGGCTACTCTACAGAGGGAGAAGGGAGCTGACCAAGGAGCCGTACCTGGGACGTTAAAACCTACATGGCTGAAGAGAACAAAAGGGTCCTTCTTCTGCTTCTCCTTTTTCCATCTTTCCACAGATGGGAAGACTAGGAAAAAAATCTCCTGAACACCAAAGTCCACCTTCCTCCCAAGTGTACTGACCCAGAGAATAGAAGAGTTATTTAATATTTTCATACAGCTCCTCTGATCATAAATGCAAGTATAAAAATAATAGTTATTACCACACCCTGCAGCAATAAAGTAGGAACCAAAATATATCTTTAAAGTATACAAATATATGTGGAAAAAAGTCCAAGAAAGACTTTAACAGTTATTAGCTCTGATTTTTAAACTGCTATTTTGATTTAAGATATTTGATGAGAATTTCTCACGTCATTAATTAGGATTATAAAACTTCATTTGGAAAGGCTACATATGTGTCAGTGCATGGATGAAACCTCATTCATGTAACCAATTTTTCTATTGTTAAACAATTTTTATAAGTAATTTTATAAGGTTGTTTTCATAATAAATATCTCATAATTCATTCTTATAAATTTCTTGATTTTTCTTTAAGATTGATTTCTAGAAGTAGAATTTCTAGTTTATGGATCATAAACATCAGATATTTATTTCTTATAGTTCTGGAGGCTGGAAGTCCAAGATCAAGGTGCCGGCAGATTCAGTGTCTGGTGAGAAGCTGCTTTCTGGTTCATAGCCAGTGTCTTCTAGCTGTGACCTTATGTGGTGCAAGGGGTGAGGGCACTCTCTATAGGACACTAAACCATTCTTGGGGAGTTCCACCCTCATGACCTCATCACCTCCCAGAGACCCACCCTTTATACTATCACACTAGGGGTTAAGTTTCAACCCCTCGAATTTTGGGAGGATACAAACATCCAGTCCATAGCATCATTCCATCAACTAATATTTACCACTTTCCCATTTTGGGTCAGCCACTGGAGTAGGAAATGGTGAGTCAACATTTCAAAGTGCAGACATGAAGAGCAGAAAAAACAAATATGCAACCAGATGCTATTTGAGTCAGAGTGTAATTGTTTGCTGAGAAGGGTCATGAAGAAATGTGCAGGTAGATACAGACTCTTCTGAAGAGGCAGACCTTCGTCTCCTGGTCTGTGGGCAGCTCAAAGCAGACGGTGGCTTACTCACCCCTACTTCTGACACCCAGCACAAGGCTGGAACCGTGAGTGCCCAACCCGTGTGTGTTCAGTCAGGGTTCCCTTGGCTCAACAAAGAAGGAAGGGGGAGGAAAGAACACTGACTGCATGGGGAGAGGGTGAGGAGAGGTACCAAAGAATGTGCCTCTGGGAAAATGTCTGCTGCCCTTTTTGGTATTCTGTGATATTTCTTCCACTACTTACCCATATTACAAACTCAAAAGAAAAATTGCAGAGTAAATTTCCTACAATTATGAAGGTATGTCACCTTCTTAGAAAATTCTAGGGTGCAGTGGAAATTGGAAAGAATAAAAATATGCTTTGAGAAATCTGTATAATGAAAGGGATGTGAATCACACATACCCTGGGAATGACTTACAGCTGTGTGTTGGTCTTTTTAAAATTTTCATGGCTGCCTGGATGTTTTGAAAATAATTTAAAACATATGAGTATGCTTTCACTCCCCTAGAAATGACATGTCATAGAGATATTTTAAAATTAGTTTGTCAGGAATAACATACAAGTGGCTCTCCAAATGTCTTGTTCAATTGTGTTTTGAACTCCAATATAATTGTTACAAGGACACTCATAAGTTCAGAATATTGGTTTAGAATCCTTGTTTGAATGAAAAGTTTAATCAATGTGTTGCTTCAATTTTTGGTCCTGCCTATGACATCTATCCAAGAGGCGAAGTTGAAAAGAAACAAGTAAAATTTTAACAGCAAAGGATGTTTTTAGTGCTAAAGTCAAATTTTGAAATGTAGAAACTAGAGATGATTCTCTGCCTGTACTTGGCCATGACTTCATCAGCGAGCAATGCTAGACAGAAGGCTTTCATAAAGACTCCATAAGGCTGGCGGTTGGTGTTTTGCAAACCACTGTGTAGGTTTAACTCCAGGAGCCATCATGCACCTTTTTCATTAGAATAGTAATGAAAACCTTTACAGGAACAACTCAGTTTGGCTTTATTTAAGTCCCTTCTCAGAAAACGTGAAGATTATTATGACATAGAAATCAACATTTTTCAGCCACAGAGACTCCAATGCTTGGCACCTTTTTTTCTGCCCTCTTTTCCCCTTTGGCAGTCCAGATTCTCTTCCCATAATCCTTAAATCCGTAGTTTATCACCATCACCGTCACCATAGAAACACCTGCTGTGGGATTGATCGGTTCTGATCAGTTGCAGGCTCACCCTCTGTGGCTCCTGCCATCCAAGCTCCTCTGGCCTCAGCCCCAGCTGTTCAGGGCACAGGGTCTTGGGGGGAAGCTGACTAAACATGCTGCTTCCACGTCCTTACCCCACTCTCTCCTCAGGGAGAAAGCCATCCCTTAAACTTCCTTCTTTCTTGTATGAGCAAGTGCTTAATGGCAAGGGTCGCAGTCATTTTTGAAATACCTTACATAAATTTGACCAGGTCTAAATTCAATTTCTTTTCTCCCTCCTTTCCCTTCCTCGCTTCCTTCCCTTCCTCCCTTCCTCCCTTCCTCCCTTCCTCCCTTCCTCCCTTCCTCCCTTCCTCCCTTCCTCCCTTCCTTCCTTCCTTCCTTCCTTCCTTCCTTCCTTCCTTCCTTCCTTCCTTCCTTCCTTCCTTCCTTCCTTCCTTCCTTCCTCATGTTCTCTGTATTCTTCTATCTTCTCTCAATTTAAAGTAGCCATTAACCTCAGCATAACACCTGTGAATGTTGAGAAAATAACTAAGGTTTAGGAATACATTTTTTCCTGAGTGCTTTTAGCCTTAAACCAAGGCCTTCGTAAACGTGAGTGTCAGTGTTTGTTGCGGTGAAGGGTCTGAGGATGGGATGGCGATGAGTGGAGGGGATGGGTGTGCTATATAAACTGAGCTCCAGTTTCTGGAACAACACAGTATATGTTTCCAGAAAGTCTGTAATATATGCAACAAGTGTGAAACAGGTACAGGTCGCACACAAATATTAAAGGAGAAAGCAAGACCACACTGAGTTGTTACATTGATTTGGTCATTTTGGCCACCTTAACGATTCAGGCACTTTAAGGATTGTGTCAGGATTGATTTGGCTGTAGCAGATGGTATTGATCATCAGGACGGCAAAGAGGTTAGATCCCCATGTCACAGCACAAAATGGAGTAGATATCTGTTAATTATCCTGTTAATTTGATCCATGTACTCTTGTCATTGTTTCTCTTTATGTTGTGAGCGTCACTTCTCTTTTGGGAATGAAGTATTTTCAGTGTTTGCCCTAAAATGCTTATAAACTCAGCCTGGTATCTCCTGCCAAATATATCTCAAGCTTATGGAGCATTTTCAGTCAATTTGAGTCAGGCAAAGTTATGAAGAAATAATGACAGGCATATAATGACAAAGTAGTTTCACAGTTATATCCAAGGAAGGAACAAAATACAGAGCACAAAACGCAAGTGCACAATACAAAATATGGAGTACAAAAGGGCACAGAGTAAAAATTCATGGGGTGGCTAGGTAGCATATTCTTTTGGACAAAACCGATTTTTTTTTAAAAAAAAAAAACTATGTTGGTTCCATTAAAAAGAACAAATAAATAGAATTTATTCATTGGGGAATAGCTTGGCCTGATAGCTTCGAACCAGACAACGTAAATATGTGAATGTCGTGTTCTCCGGGGAAAATGGAGAAGTATGACGATGTCCTGTAGTGGGCTAGATTCTGCTTCCGTAACTGGACTGATCATACAGTCGTGCACCTGGGCGGTTCACATGGCCACACTGCCAGCTCAGCCGACAACTCTGCCTAAGACTCCCACGCTTGAACACATATGCCCTAATTTGATCAGAATTTCCAGAGCTGAAAGTATTTAAGTAAACTATTTATTTCTTATTATAGTTTTATCCACATGCAAAAGAATAATAATAACAACAACAAACACAAAAAACAAAAATAATCCACAGGGATTTATTATATATATATATATGTATATGTGTGTGTGTGTGTGTGTGTGTGTGTGTGTACACACACACACACACACACACACACACACATTTCTGCTATCAGCTCTTGATTTTCAGATTGGGTGGGACCATGCCAAGAATCTACAACTGAACCTCTCTGGTTATATTAGAAAATAAATGCCATTTCCTCTGTTACCAGTTTTCAAGATGGATTTAGGTTCTGTTCCAATTTGTATCTATTTGAGGGACTTGATAAGCAAGGCTCCTGTATTTCTATTCATTCCAAATGCCTCTGTGAGTAGATTGCCTAAAACTCCTATTGTTAGCATCACTGCAGTGGGTCACAATAATTTATATAATCGATAAAGATTATGAGTAAATTGCAAATATTACTTAAGAGAGAAGAATCTATTTACTAGAAATGTGGGGTTCGATTCATTTAGCAGATTAGATAGTAGTGAAAAGAACCCAAAGGAATGGAAAAACCTCTCTTTGCCACTCCTTGGCCAAGGCCAAAAGGCTTTGTGAAGGCACCAGAGCCTGCAGTGGACAAGAAGGATCAGATGGGGTATGTGTGAGTGCGTGTGTGTGTGTGTGTGTTACACAGCTGTTGGTACAGAATCCAGGTTCAGTAAGTGTCTGTTATTCTGAAGAACCAGTCTTATGCATTTCTTTCTCTTTCCAGGTGTTCATGGGGCATTCAGGATGGGTTCCAATTTTGGCGATCTGACATATGCTGTAACTCTTAGTTTTCCATTAGGCTTTGCTTGGAGCAGGCAAACTTTTCCGGTGGTCCTGATGTTTTCTTTTCTTTCCAGGGACATGAGTTTTATCTGATTTCTTCTGGTTCCCAAAGGAAACCCCTTGCTGGTGAACTGGACATCTCAAGGGCACTACGTCCACTGGGAAGCAGGCCATACCCCAAAGAATACAGCTGAGCTATGCGCTCCTGGATGGGTTCTCCGTGTAGTTACTTCTGGGAGGGTTAGTCTCCAAAAACGTTCAGAGGTTATAGAAGAACCTGTGTGGGGATCCCTGTTGATGGCTATCAAGGTGACATGACATGCTGACCCTGTAGGATTACGCTCTTTTTGGTGGAATTTGATGGACAATTACTCTTGAAACTTTCTGGAGAGTTTGTTACTCCCGAAGACCACTTGTCTCAATAGTTGCTAAATGAGAAGGCTGCTGTTCAAAGCAAATGCTACAAACGGAATTTCAAACACCTAATAAGATACCGAAAATTACCTCCAGCTTTCAAATGTCACATACTGTAAAAATACAAATCAGGCTGCAAATGCAGCCCCGCCATCACCAGCGCTATGGTACGTTCAAATAATCAAGCTCTCCTCGGGGGAGGCGACTGTTCACTGATGACTGTGTGGTGGCTGGTTCTGGGGCTCTGATCTGCACTGTGTGGTCTGTTTTGTCGGTGCTACTCACATCTCCTACAAGGGGGGTATTGTGCTCACCCTGGCAGAGCTGCAATGGATGCCAGCCTTTGCTTGGCACGATCATCTGGACACAGCCAGGCTTCACTTTACATCAGAGAAGCGATAGAAAATAAAACTGGATGGCTTTCAGTTCCAATCACGTCTTGTTCAACTTCACTCCAGCCAATATGTTATTGGGAAATAATGGATTTTTATCTGTGAAAGTGAAAAGAGCAAGTTTAAGTTTTTCAAATTTAAAAATGTTCCCCTTCTGCATTTTGCGTGGTAAATGGAAAGCCCTTCTGATGGAAAGAGGAAACTTTCATTTTATCCTGACACAAAAAAGTTCCTTCTGAGATAGAAATTCCAGTTTGAATTTATCTTAAGAAAACAAAGTGCTTGGTCTGCATGAAGGCTTTGCAGAAGAAGTTCACCATCCATCCCGACACGTGTGTTGTCATCGCCACTGTTTTCCCAATGAGAAGCAGTCAGGGGCACATGCAGGACACACCCCAGAACACGCCACATGGGAGGCCACACCTTGCACTGAGCAGGTGTGGCATTCCTGACCTCCGCCACTTGCCTCCTGGAAACCCTGAAGCTCAAGCCTAGTCCACGTGAGGACACCATGCCCGTCAGTTCTCACTGGGGTTCCCGTGTTATAAGCACAAACATTTTTTAAGACTAATTTTTTCAGAGCAGTTTTAGGTTCACACCAAAATTGAAGGGATGGTATATCTTCCCCACCTCTATATATGCACAACCCCTACCACTACCGGCATCCTTACCAGATGGTATGTTTGTTACAACTGATGCACAGTCATTGACAGGTCATCAGCACCTAAAGTCCATAGTTTACGTTATGATCATGCTTGTGCTGTGTGTTCTGGGGCTTTGAACAATTGTAACATGACATGTCTCCATTTATAGTATCGTACAGAGCAGTTCCACGGCCCTGAAAACCCCTGTGCTCCACCTGTCCATCCCTCTCTTCTCACTAACACCTGGAAAACGCCGATCTTTTACTATCTCTACGTTTGCTTTTTCTAGAATAGCGTATAGTTGGAATCAAACAGTACGCAACATTTTCAGACAGGCTTCTTTTCGCTTAGTAATATGCATTTAAGTTTCCTTCACGTCTTTTCATGTCTTGAAAGATCATTTCTTTGTATACTGAATAATATTCCATTATGTGTTGTGCCTAATTTATCTACTTACCTTCTGAAGGACATCTTAGCGGGTTCTAAGTTTTGGAAATTGTGAATAAAGCTGCATCTGTGTGCAGGTTTTTGTGTAGACATGTTTTCAACTCCTTTGGGTAAATGTCAAGGAGCATGATGGCTGGAAGGTATGGTGAGAATGTTGAGCTTTGTAAGGAACTGCCAAACTGTCTTCCAAAGTGGCTGCACCATTTGCATTCCCACCAGCAAGGAACGAGAGTCCCTGTGGCTCCACATCCTCACCAGCATTGGGTGGTGTCAGTGCTCTGGACTTGGCAAGAAAAACATTATCAACACAGACTTACCACACTTCTTTTGCTGATTTTCTTCCCACAGCAGTGGCTTGCCAAGACTGAGCCTTTCCCTGAACCTGACCCTGAGTGAGGCGGTCCCTGCACGGCTGGCGGCCTGCCCCCTTTCTACCTGGTCATAGCCATGAGATCCTATAGGCTCAGCTGACACAAGCTAAAGACGAGAAGGCCTTTACCTAATTTCTTTGACTTTGTGGATACCTTTTTTCTCTTAACTTGAAAATCTGCCATTCACATGGCATGGATGTAATTGCCTATTTGTTTATTTTGATAGTTTCAAATAGCTTTCAAACTAGTCTTGAAATAATAGTACTACTGTTGTTACTGACCAGGGCACTGAATGCACTCAGTGATTTCTTTGCGGTTCTTTTTGTGCTTTCCTAACACTAGGGGTGTGCAATCAAAATACTGCATTTTATTTTATTTATTTACTTTTAGTGTGTCATGAAAAATAATACTTATTTATATTTATACTTATTTCATTTATGTTATTTATTACCAAATGTAGCCCAATCTCTGCTCCTGGCCACTTTTCTAGCCATGAGGGAGGAGAATGTGTGCCTTTTAATTTTTTCTTTATTTTTATTGTTGACACTATTGTAGATGTCCCCATTTTTCCCCCTTCACCCTTGTGCACCCAGCCCCCAGCCCCCTTTCCCTCTGGCCTTCACCACACTGCTGTCTGTGTCTATGAATTATGCATACACGTTCTTTGGCTCATCCCTTCCCCTCCTTTCATCCATCAGGCCTCCCCCCTCAGTCGAAGCAATTCTCTTTGTGATGAAGCCCCTAGTTTGAAATTGATTAATTGGCTTCAATTTGTGCTTGATTGTTTTAGATATTGCTTAGGTGACTTTTCCCTTTATTTGATTTAATTTGAGTTTTTAAATTATGTACTATGTGAACATGTTCCCATACTTAAAATAATAAAATGAGATGCATACAGACAAATCCATTTTCCCTTACAGTTTTTACCTCTTTTCTCTCTTCCCTTATCAGCAAATCTTTTATGTTAATTTTTAGTGTTTTTCTTTTCTATTATTTCTATTGTGAAGCAGATAAACTTTTTGAGACAAAGAGCAGGAGCTCAGTAATAGCTAGTTATTATCACTCTCACTCCTTGTGACTCAGATGAATGGAGACACAGAAAGGTGAGCAGTTTCAGGGGGCCACCTGCAGTGTCCAGGAGGAGCCCTGGCTTCTCCACCCCACATCAGAACTTTCAGAGTGTGCGTCTCTGTGCTCTCCACATAGACAGATATTTTACATTCTCTTGTAATTACAGTCATACCCCTTATCAGTGAGGGGTATGTTCCAGGATCCCCATGCTACACATACTATATATTTTCCTATATATACGTACCTATATAAAGTTTAATTTATAAAATGAGCACAGTAAGAGATTAACAACAATAACTGGTAATAAAATAGAATGATCATAAAAACATGCTGCAATAAAAGTTACGTGAATGGAGCATTGTTAAGGAAAATAGGGTTACTTGAACACAGGCACTATGAGAGCATCACAGTTGCTCTCATAACCTAGACGGCTGCCTAGTGACTAACGGGAGAAGTGTAGATGGTGGAAGACGGTGGACACAGGTAGGAATGATTCACATCCCTGGTGGGAAGGGGTGGGTGGCAAGAGATTTCATCACCCTACTCAGAACAGTGTGCAATTTAAAACTTATGCATCATTTATTTCTGAAATTTTTTATTTATTATTTTCCAACGGCAATTGACTGCAGATAACTGAAACCACATAGAGCCAAAGCTCCGATAAGGGAGGGTCCACCTTACAGTAGAGGCCAAGGGCATGCTGAACACATCTCATTCTGCATCCCTTCTTGTAGCTGCAATCCAGTATTCCCTCTTTCACTACCAGTGCAAAGCTATATGATTCCTATGACAAGTAATGAGAGGCGGAACATTTCTGGTAACATTCCATCTCACATATATTTGATATGTAGAAATAGACAGTGAAAATTGCTCTGAAAGAAGTTCAGGCCTGAAAATTGGTCATTTTTGACAACACCGGCTCACCACTTTGGCTAATCAATTCTCTTCAACTCTTGACAGACAGGCGAAAGCAGCCGTCTAGCAACTTTTGGTGATTGGCATTTCCAGCCTGAGGTGAGTCTGTTCTCACTAGCACGCTAATGAGAGTTAATGTGTGCTCCCCTTTTCTCCGTGGGGCACAGTGACCTTCCTTATGTCATAATATCTGAATGAACAGCGTAGTTGGATGAGAGAGGGATAAGAGCTTCTTATCTCCATCCTTCCCTTGGTTTTTCTTTTTTAATCCTCTCTTTTCTTCTTCGAATTTAAGACCATACCCTGAAGTATATGTTTGGAATTAATAAATGGCATTTTTATGCAAAAAATATTTTAGCCCCCTCATTTTATGTCTGCGGAGACTTGGCCCCATATTCTTCCTGTGCATTTTAGTCCGTTTGAATTTTTAAAAATTATTTTATTGTTGTCTAATTACAGTTGTCTGCATTTACCCCCCCACCATTTTTTAAGAATGGATCAAAATTAAAGTGTTTCTGGAAGTGTGACTTTGCTCCTCAGCTGTGAATGTGGTAGCGTTTCATGCAAACACGTGGTTTCTTCTCTCCATTATCCTGTCTTCCTACCAGTTATCGAACCCTGTGAGGGCTAACTTCCAACTGTTCCTCACCGTAGGACAGGCCCACACTTTATCTCTGGTTCATATTAACATCGATTATTCACTCAGCGCTATTTTTTTTCAACCCTCTGTTTTATCCCCACCCTTGTGATTCCAACTTCTAATTTATTTCGTGTTATGGACTTGCATTTATTTAGATTTGTTATTTCTTTGTTTTTCCTTGGAAATTCATCAACTACCTCTTGCTTGTTATTTTCTCACTCTCCACTTCATTTGTTTTAGCTTATTTTTCACAGTATTTATGCACAGAGCCCGTGGTAGTCCCTCTCTGGTTATACGACAGAGTGGAGGTGTTAGCTCAGCTCCCGGTTGACGTGCTGTGTGTGTTTGGGGGGTACAGGGAATGCACTGGATGTTAGGGTTTCTGACTGTGGATTTTGACTCAGAACATTACAGTCAATAGGTCTTCCATTCTTCATCCTCCAATTTCAGGTCTGAGGTGTTTATCTCGTATCTACTCACCTCTTCTCATCTGCACTGGATTATCTGAATCTCACCTTGCCACAGCCTCCCTCCTGTCCTCTCTCACTACACAGCCCACTCAGGTCATCTAATTTTGCTAAAGGTGAGTCAGAACACATACCATCCAGCTCAGACCCTTTACAGGCTTCTCCTGTTCAAGGATCTCATCCAACGCATCAGCATGGACTAGAAGGCTGGTGTTGTTGCTTCTACTATGGAACCTCATCTGCCTCTTGTCTCTGTATTCTGAGGACAGTCTGGGCTTCATCTGCTGAGGCGCTTGCTGGCTTTTGATGGTCACACATTTTTTCAGGTATCCAGGCCTTTGCTTATTCTGTTCCTATATCCAGAGCAATTTCCACCACACAATCTCTCCCTTCTACTCTTCTTTCTGAGGATGGTGGTTGCTTCTCTAGGAAGACTTGTCTGACCCAAATCAGCATCTCTCTATAGTTCCCATCTTCCCTACAATTGAATTTAGTAGGTTATATTTTAACAGGTGCTTGACTTTTGTCTTTCATATTAGATAAGCTTGGTCTGTATCTGTTTTACTTTTCTCAATATCTCCCACTGTGTTATAATAAATACAGGTTGAATAACTAATGAGTAAACATTTGGAGTAGCAAGAGCCTGAGAAACTCATCAGGCCTGTGTGCCATGTGGTGGGTTTTTGATTGATTTTGTAGTGGATGTCCTTGTGAGATTTTAAGCAAAAGAATAACATGAATAGATTTTCACTTTATAAGTATCCTCCCAGCAGCCTCGTGAAGACATATATGAGCACAAAGACTCTGGACCAGGGAGGACAGCTTGCAGACTATTATGAGATTGCCTGTACAAAGGTGAGGCTCTGCAAATAGCAGTGAAAATGGACAGGGAGATTTCAAAGACATTTAAGAAGAATTCAGAAGGTGCAATAGTGAACAGGATGCAGGAGTTGAGATAGAGAAGAAATACACACCTTTGGCTGGGGTGAGGACATTGAGGAGAGAGACATCATTCAGTGAGACGAGAGTCACGGGACGAGAAGACAGAGGGAAGCTGTTGGCATGTGTAGGTTGAGATCTGAACCACAAGGCTAATGAAAGAGGGGCATTCTGAGCAGAAGGGAAGCACAGGAGATGTGGTGCCAAGCAACCAGCCAGGAGGCAAATCTTAAAGGATGGGTTTGGTTTTTGTCTCTACCTCTTTCTAGCTGTGTGACCTTCCCAAGTTAACTACTTTAAGCCTTAGTTTCCTCTTCTGTATAATGGCATAATAATAGAACCTCCTTCCCAGGAAAAACTATGCATTGAAAAGGATGATGTATACAAAAGATTTAGCATAATATCTGGCAGCAGCATGTACTCAAAAATACTAATTACCGCTAACTGACACTGATACATATTGTAGTGTCCTCAGTTTGTAGGTGGTGGTCGCAACAGTGGGAGAGAATGACAAAACTCAGGTAGGGTGCAAAAAACAGGGTTGATGGTTGACTCTGTTGGAGCAATGACATTTAAGGGGAAGGCGAGCTATGGGAGGCCATGGGAGATAGATACCACAGACCAGGTGGGGACTTCAGGGTCATCTCAAGGATCTGAATCTGTGGGGATTGCTGCTGACATGGCCTGGGGGTTACTACAACTCATTGGCAAAGCCCAACTGGCCCTCCACAAACACGATTTTAGATTTATTTTCACATCTTTACATAGAGGCCAGACTTCCATCTCAAAACAGCTTTCTTGAAGTCTGTAATGGCATCACAAACAAGTTTGACTATTTTCCTGCTATTTGTACTATGAAATGGACCTCTTTATTATGTCTCTGTGTTTTCTCTGCGCCGTGCACTGAGGTTGTCTAAATAGCTGCTTTGGGGGGAAAACGCAAATGTCAAGATGCTTGCGTGAAAGCCTATTAGGGGTCATCAGGATTTCTTTAAAGTGCACATATCAATGTTTAATAACCAATTTAGTAACAGCTAAATAGAGAGACTCTACAAGCTTTATCTTGTAGTTATGCTTTTCATGACTTTAATGGAGCTAAGGTGTTTTATTTAGCCAATAACTTCACTTTGAAATACTGATCTTTCAGATAAAATAAATAGGTTGGATTAAGTCTTATGATATCACTGTTGCTTTTATTTGAAAACTGAAAAAATATCTCCTTTTTTCTAATCAATGCCACTTGGGTAATAGGCTTAGATTAAAAAATAAAGTCTTGAAAGAAATATGATTGAAGCTGACAATAATTAAAGATATAAGGGATGGTACACTGGAT
>VMDR010008363.1:0-36909 GCA_007922815.1 Macrotus californicus | reverse complement strand
ACGGTACCCCACATTCCTAGGACCCTGCCCGCCCTCCCCACTCTGCCTGCAACGCCCGCTGCTCACTTTGTGCTAGCCAGTATGAAACTAAGTCCCAGGAGCATCTTCTCCCGACGCCTGGTCCAATGTCACTAGGGTTTAAATTACAAATTGGGGAAGAAAATAACGAGAACAATGTTTACTAAAGAAGAATGTGTGTTATGCACATTATCTTCCAACTCTTTTTTCAAATTCCTCGTTAGATTTGTTTTATACCACCAAGAGCAGCTTGAGAAATCTGTTTCTCCAAAAATGGTACATACCTTAGTGATCGCATATGACAAAGACTTTGAAGCTGAATTAGGACCGGAAAGCCAACTACATGAAGCGTGTCATGCATGCTACAACCTACTTATACAGAACAAAAGCATGCTCTGGAAACCACCAGGTTATGAAATAAATAAAAGCAATTTTTTCTACAATGTATAGATTATTACAGTACCGCTTCTTTCTAGTTGCTATTCTTCAAGTTTAAAAACTTTTTCTAAAATGGATAAAGACTCAGTCTCCCCCAGCAGACACATAAGATAAGCGCTTCATCCACCGGCTCCTGGAAAAAAACATTTTTTTTAATTCTAAGCAGAAAATCTTCTAAATAATTTTTAGACTTTACAAATGCTTAGCAAGCTATACTAAGAAAAGATATTGGAGTAAAAGACTTTTTATTACACAGATGGATGTGTAACAAATGATCCGGGCTGCTTCCTGTATTTTAAGAAGCTTGGACCCCTAGATTCTCGAAGATTCCCTAATACAGGGAAACTGTAACCTGGGGTCTGTAGATCCGTGGAGGGTAATAGATGGCTTCAGCTGGCCTGTTATTCCTTCAGATAATATTTGATGTGTTAGCTGCACTTGTGCAGTTGCATTTATTAATTTTTCTGGGAATATTTTGTCAGCAATTTGGCATCTATTGCAAAGTTAAACAAACAAATGAATATAGAAATAAATCAAGAGGTTAAGTGCCACTGAATTATGAGCCCACTGAGCCCGTGCCACTGAGCTCATTAAGGGTAAGTGATGAGGTCCTGCAAAATGGGGAGACATCCAAGTTCTTTCATAAATCATATGAGATTAACTTGCAAATCACTGGTAGGAGAATAAAGGCATCTTGAAAGGCAAATACTAATGATTGATTTTATCTATAAATAAGTCTTTCCTATGTGCATAAAAGTTCACAGTCCTATCCACAAGGTGAGTTGGAATTGTTTAATATCATCATCCCAAAGCAGAATCACATGTTGTTTTTTTTTATTCCATCAGGTGACTGGCTGTGGTTGGAGGACTGAGTAGCAGCTACTTACACATCTTTGACTTTTGGGTAATTACTTAAATGTTAATCATTAGCATTAAGAATCCAAGTGTCTGCACTACAGATGATGGATTTAACATGCAGGACTCCCCCACAGGTTCAAGGATTTGCTTGGGGTAGAGCGAGAGGGAAATGGCCCGATAGTCCCAGAGCACAGAATAGTGGAGAGCCTTTCCCTCCCAGGAAAGCAAGTGTGTGGCATAAACACTGCTCTGAGCCTCAGCGAGAATGGAACCAAAAGCCAAGTGAGCTTCAGATCCCAGACCGCTGGTTTTCATAGCAAGAACTGCTTATGAACTCTGCTTTCCTTCCATAAATACCAATCCATGTCAAATGTCAGGATGGGGCTTGGCACGTAGAACATAACCTATATAAGTGCCAGGGGTGTCCAACCTTTTGGTGTCTCTGGGCCACACTGGAAGAAGAAGAGTTGTCTTGGGCCACATATTAAATACATTGCAACACGAAATCACAAAGAAAAATCTCATAATATTTTAAGTAAATTTACGATTTTGTGTTGGGCTGCATTCATAGCCATCCTGGGCCACATGGGGCCCGCAGGCCATAAGTTAGACACCCCTAATTAGCAGTTTTCTTGTCACTGTTATATCATTCTTACTATGATTCTATTGATGATTTAGCATTATTCTCATTTTATAGATGAAGAAACTAAAATGTAAGAATCTTAGGTGAGTTTAAATACAGCAAAAACCTAAGAAAGTCTCAAAGTCACAGTGTGAACCCAGGCTGAGGAAAAAGTGGCTTTAAGAGGCAGGGAAGTGGAGACTGAGGTTTGAACTTGTAAAGTGGGAGACGGCAACTAGACTCCCAGGGGTGGATGTGAGGTGAATGACTGAGCCTGGAATTTGGGAAATCAACTAGGAGACACAGACTTAGGAAATACCTGCAAGTGGATTGCAGTGGAAGTAAGCAAAATAGTTTAAATGGAGCACAGTTAAAAAAGGAGAATGCGGGAATTAATAGAGATTGACTAATAGGAGTATTGGTGGAAGAGGATCTCATAAATTACTTTACATACCAAAAAAAATCAGAAATGCAGGAGGGAAAACATAGTATCAGAGGTGCCAACAGAAGTGATCCTTTCAGGAAGGGACTTCAGCCGCACCCAGAGCTACTGAGAAGTCAGATGGAAGGCCACTGAATCGAGGCGCTGGAAACTGGCAGGCAAAAGCTCATTTTCCAGAGCAGTTCCAATGGAGCAGCTGAGAGAGAAAGCAATGTCCAGTAGAGTTCAAAGATACATAGGCTGTGACGTTGAGGATACTGTTTGTAGCAGGAGTTTGCTAATCTCAGAGAGGTGAGAGGTTGGAACTTTTTTTAAAGAGAGAAAATGTTCCCTCTGATCTTATTGTCTGTCCCCCTTGCAAGAGGAGAAATGGCTTTCAGAATATTGAGAGATGGTGAAGGAAAGATAAATGAGAGAGAAAATTTAAATTGCAGAAGAGGATGAATCATCAACCCAACAAACTCATGTAACAGATACAAAGGATGAGTTCAAGAGCATGGGAAGGCGGGTTAGCCTCTGTCCAGAGAGAGGGGGCTTCTTCCCTGAGTGTGGAGAGCGAGGCCACAGAAATAACGTGTCCCTGACGTGGCAGCAGGCAGGTTCACGCCCTGCAGTCTCCATCCCTGAGAAGGAAGCCAGGCTGTTGGTTGCGAATGCTAGAATGGTTAAGTTGAAAGGCAGTGATTAAAGTTCAAGATTGATGCTTTGGAACCTAGGAGACGTAGCTGACTAGAGATACATGAAGGATTGCTGACTAGCCCTTAGGATGTATCTGAGGATAAAGAAGATAGATCTGCAAAATTGTGTAATTCCCTCTCAAAGCACAGTAGCCAGTATGGAAGCATTAAAAAGACAGAGAGATGCCGGGCTGGTTATTTAGTGCTCAGAACTATCCTGAAGAAAAACATCATGGTTTCCTCTTTGCACATGGGGAAACTGATGTCTTGCCCAAGGGATGCAGATAGCGATAAGCCAGGTAGAGTTCTGATCCCACATCCTTTGCTCTATTCACACGTTCTGCATGACTAGTCACCTACCATGTTAACCTGCACCCATGGCCTTCAGCAAGAGTGCTCAGCTTGCATAGAAAATAAATGTTTACCTTGAACCAGGGCTTCTAATACATTCCCAGGAGAGGGCTGCCCCTAAGGACCATGAAAATGTCATACACTTAGAAGGTTTGATTGTCTCTCTCTCTGTGTACCTGTGTTTTCAGTCTGTGTGCAAAATACATACAGAAGTAAGTATTTTGCAAAATACAAGCAGAAGTAAGGCCTGCTTGAGTGTGGTTGGTAGGGTAATAATATGGGTATAATAATTTATAGTTTCGATTTGGACATTTCACCTAAAATGTCATATGGTGTGCTTGAGTGTGGTATTGTTATGTTACAGGATTACATGCTTACGATTTTTAATAAAAGATTTTTGTAATACAAAAGGAGCATTATTTGTGCTGGACCCTGTCTAATGCCATGGAGCTTGTTTTGCCTTCAATATTGTCTCCCTTTGTTCAGGTTGGGGGGTTAGGGGAGCACATTAGCCATTTCCCTGTACTTACAAAGAATAAAGAAGGAAATATCTTTGGGCTTGAATCACCATTTCTTTGTTAAATTCCTACCTAATGATTTTGTGGGCTTTTGTCTCTCAAATGCCATCCAACTTATTCATTTTAAGATGATTTCAAAAACAGATTTTTCATTACAAAAAGGAGATAGGTTGTAATATTCCTTTTAAAAAAAGGGATTAATAAAAAGAATTGATGACATCTTTATAAATTGAATATTTTGTCAGAGTGTTTTTAGCCATAACAGCCTCGGACATGTGCAGGGACTCGTGCACCAGTCAGGATGTGGAATGTTAGCAGCTACAACAGGCACTCCCCAAGTCAATTTGTTGGTTCAAGTTTATCTGTAGCCCTCGTGACAAGGAGTAGCGCCCCCAGGGGCTCTTCTCCAAAGGTGACTCAGGGCCCCAGGCTATCCCTGAGGACTATCTGTGACACAAGGTTCCCACAGTTGTCATACAATGGAAAGAAATAGCATGGAGTAAACTATGAGTGAGTTTATGGCCAATGCTATCAGTGGATTGCAGTACTTCTGTCCCCATTTCATTGGTCAGAACCTAATCATGTGACCCCAACTTAACTGCAAGGGAGGCTTAGAAATGCATTCAATCCTGTATTCCCAGGAAAATAAGTAAGATTGATGAGCTCACATTACAGGGTATATAAATGTTAAATCACTCTTGTATACCTGAAACTACACTTCAATTAAAAACTTTTAAGATGAATATGCATCTAGTTAATCTCATCCATGAGTAGACTACAAGCCTACTTTCTACCTATTGTGGTAAACATGAGCAAAATTTAAGTTTATACAAACATCTAACATTTCCAGGTGATTATGTGCACTGAATGGAATGAGTGGTTCTCAGTGATTTTGTTTTCATCACCTCTTCTACTTACAAACTATCACCTTCTATTTATTTCAACAAGGTCACATGGGACAATGAAAGAAAACTGATATTTCCTAAGGATCAAAATGAGGAAATACAGTCTCAGAAAGGTTAATAAAATAGTTTAGGTATTAAGAAATGGAGTTTGAATTCCTCTAATGCCTTTAGGAATCCAACGGCTGTACATGGATTCAGAGCTTTAGAATGGCTTTTGTCATAGTTAATACCACCCACATTTTAGGGTTCACTTGAAGGACTAGGGGAGCTTTCTTCTAGCCTTCAAACATGCCGTCCTCTAGGTCCAGCATGTTCTCTACCTAGCTGCGTCTCATTGAACAAAGTCAGCTTAAACAAGGGCTCCGTGAAAGCATCCCTCTTTTAACTCTGTTTTAGCACCTGTCTCACTCTTTCTGGTCTCGCTCAGCATCTTTTTGGCCTACTTACTACCAACGTGAAATTTCAGAATGACAAAGCCCCACCCAGGGGAAAGTCATGTCTTCCCTACTCGCATGAAACCTGGATGGTGCCAAAACATCCATTCACTTCTCTACATCCAGGGCCTCCTGCCATGGCCACTGCTTCAGAGATGCTTGATAAATAAGTAAATGAATTAACATGTTGATAGGTTTCATACAGTGCCTGGGACAAACTATTTTTCAATAAGTGCACTATAATTACCAATTAGGCAATCAAGGTTTAGAAAAGCTAGGTCATTTGTTTAAGACGTACTCCTCACAAGTGATGAATCTTTGACTCCAAAGCCCAGCACTTTCTGCCACACAACATGGACTAGAATGTTCATTCTGGTACTGATGTCCTGCTCACGAGGGTGGGTTAAATGATGAGTCCTCAGTCACTAATATGTCTATCAGCAGTAAATATGCCCAGACAGACATGGTTCTGAGCCCTGCTTCAACCCTAGCTTTAATGCTAAAACTACAATTTGATTGATCTTGAAATTTCCTTTGACTGCGGCTGTACAGCCATTTTGGAAAACACCATTTATCTGGCACTTGGCTGGCTGCCACACCTCCAACTAGGTGCTACAGGTATCTCCGTAAATCTTTACAATAGCCCAGTGTGATGATGTTAAAGACAAAGAAACTAAGACTCAGAGAATATAACTTTGTGATCTTTGAAAACACACAAAGTCTGGGGGAGCTAGGATTCAAACCAAGGTCGGCATCCAGAAGCCATAATTTATATGATACATGAATATGGACTGCCTTTGACTTGCTGCAGCTACTGCTGGTATTCATAAGACTGAGTGGTTTGGATGGTATTTGGCGATTTACGTGTGACATGGCCAAGACTTGCACCCCCCCAACCCCAAATTTTGACAGGCATGAGAACAAATACATCTTGGGAGGCAAAGAAAGATTTACTATCCATTTCCCTTTTGGTATTTCTTCTCAGAAAGCTTCTATTTGTGTTAGCACAGATAGTTATGTATGTTTCTATATGTTTCTGTGGGGTTCATGTCACATAGTTAAGCCTTAAAATATAATAACGACATTATGTCTTTCTGTTCCAAATACTGTTCATGAAACCTTTAAAAACCAGAAAAAAGAAACAGGACCACCTTCCATTTTCCTCTTGCATTCAGAGCTGTATGTTAAAGAGGTGGTCGGTCCTTCTTGGCAGCAGGAACCTAAACATCATGAGGGGACATATCCAATCACAGACTGAAGCTCAGGTCCCAAGGAAAGGACCTCAGTGAGGGTTCTCGGAGTTGTCCAGGGTTCATTTTGCTCAGCAGCTTCCTTTCCTTTAGCATCAGTTTCTCTGGTACAGTGATTAGGCACAAATGCTGCAGGATAAGGTAGATTAACATAATTCAGGGAATTGTGATTATAAAAACGTGGTTGTGTGTTTTCATTACTTATTGAAGACAGATTGCCACTTCTGGGTTTCCAGTGTGTTACTAGATTTAAGTTATTAAATTTATTTATTAAGCTATGATTTCATTAGCACCTAGTTCATAGATTTCCTCTATAAATGCTATGCTTGAGGTGGGCTCTGAGATAAAATAAAGTTTCTGCCTTAAGGATTTCGTTATTTAATAGTTACACAAGAACAGGCACATGAGAGGATTGTTATAATTTTTTTAATAGGAACTCCTTTAAGCCAAATCACAAAAAGCATAATGAAGAGCAAGGGTGAATCTTGGGACTGGCATTTATTTCTATGTGAGCTTGGCCAAATAATTAAAACTTGTTATATCTCTGAAGCATCTCCCCCCCTACACACACACAGGATAGGCAAAGGCTATTTTCCAATAATGTTACTCTTGGTCACCTGGTCTGCTTTGGACGAAGGACTGTTAGGAGACATTGCATGAACAGAGGGTTTCCGTGATCTGTGTGCCTGGTTTGACCTCCTGCACTTTGCCATCTGTCTTGAAGAGAACATGTATGGGGTGGTTGCAGATCCAAGGTGAAAGAACAAACAGGCAGAACAGATCTAACCCCAACATGCAGCCTTGAGCCAAGCTTGGCAGAGCATCAGGAGACATGGAGATTCTTGAACAACAAATATGTGCTTGTGCTACAAGGCATTGAGATCCCTGAAGTTTCTTGTTTTCATCAAAAGATGCGAAGCATGAAGTATGTACATTATGTATCAGTACAAGAAAAAAATATTTTCAAATGAGTAGAGGGGATCAATTTTCTTTTCTTCTCCATTACCTTTTTGACACATGCTTAGAAAGTGACATTTTTACAGCCTTGAGTGAATATCAATATGAGATCTTACTTAGGCTGTCTGAGATGCCTAAAATAGGAAATTTAACATGTGCAAAGGAGACGTTTATCTAGCTCCCCCAAAATTGTCAAAGCAAATTTAGAAGAGAAGGTTTTAAAGAAACTTTTGAAAATCTAGACCGTGATCATTAAGATCTTATAAATAAACTCTGTTCCAGTTTGGGAACTGTCTAACACTTTAGAGATGAAGCTGTTTATGTGAACCTGGGTGCCGTGCTAATTAATTGCCTCGAGGAAGCTGTCCCTGGCTTACTTGGCAAGTTCTAATAAAATCCAGAAGAAGCAAAGGACTGTGCTGATTTATTAGAGGACATCTGCCTGGATATAGTGATTTTTGCTTGTTTAAAAATGTTAAGCTTTGCAACCTTCAATGGCATGTACCAACCCAAAACCAGGGAAATTGCGTCATTTACCCCTCAGTGTCACTCTCTTCCTCCTCACGTTATTCGTGCACATCATAAAACATTAGGAGAATTTTTTTAGAGGGAGCGAGAGAAGCATGAAACATCCCAAAAGGTCACAAATCAATGGTCCATTCAGACAGGACTCTTGGGAAACCCACATACTTTGCTCTTAGCCAGGGTCTCAGACTGCTTCATGAATCCTTGGGTTTTGATGATTATACATCAATAACTTCTTTACGAGATGTCGTCTGGGGACTAAGGGAGGTTACCTTTGAAATACTATCGAATGATCTCCACCTGGGCAGGGTTTCTAAGCCTCTTCTGTGGCTATGCATCGCTATTGAACAGGCAAGAGTTAAATCTTAAGACTAATGATTTTTATTTTAAGACACGATTTATCCAGGTCGACAAGAGGGTGGGAAGCGAGAGCTCTGGTGTGCTGCTGGTGGAAGGAAACCTTGATGAATAGTTTCTTAGCCAACAGTGTGAAAGTGGACATTGTGAATGAGGAAAAAACAGCACATACTTTGGCCCCTGGGTTTTACCTACGGAAACTGTCTCTGGTGTTGTAACTGCTGTGACCTTACGAGTCTTCCTGGCAATATTCTTTATTTGCAAATAGCCAAAGGAGTGAATGGGCTTATTTATCTGTATAAATTCATTAATCAAACACCATACTCCAAATGATTTTTGCAGAAACTACTTATGATACCAAATGACATGAGAGGTAGAGTGAAGCAGGAAGTTCCAAAACTATGTTCTCAAATAAGCAAGCAACAATCCCCATTTAAAAAAGTATAATTAGATGGGATGGAGGTTAGTAAGATAGAGAAAATATTAACAGAGGTTATCTCTGGGTGTGGGATTATGAGTGATTTTCATTTCCTGCTTTGGTTTCTTACTTTGTTTTTCATCAAATGTTCTACAATGAATATGTATCTCTTGTAATTAGATAGGATAGTAAGTGCTACTTTAAAAAAATTATCTCTAAAAAAAGGTTTCTAAACTTTTACACTCTTGACATTGGAGGCTGAATAGTTCTTTGTGATGAAGGACAGCCTGTGCGCTATAAGACGTTCAGCAGCATCCATATCCTCTGCGTGCTGCAGGTCCATAGAATATTGCCACACACACACGTTGTGACATCCGGAAGTGCCACCAAACATCTCCAAATGTCCACTGGGAGAGGGGAGCAAAGCTGCACCCTGTCGAGAAATCACTACCTTAAAGTGCCCATATATAAATAAAATGCAAAAGTTCTTAAGCGTTGATCTAAAATAAAGAACTGTTACTAATAATTATATATTTCTGATATTTTTGTTTGGCATAAAATAAAGGCACCATGTGGGGTAGGAAGCTCATTAAATTCAGTCTCCTTGCAAAAGGAACCCTCATTTGCTGCTGGTGGGAATGGAAACTGGTGCAGCCACAGAGGAAAACAGTATGGAGGAGGTTCAAGACATTAAGAATAGAGTTACCCTATCATCCAGCAAACCCTCTTCTGGGTATCTAGCCAAAGAAAAATTGAAAACATTTATTCGTAAAGATATAGGCACCCCTGTGTTCACTGCAGCATTATTCACTGTGGCCAAGACATGGAGACAAGAAACGACCGGAACGTCCCTCCATAGATGGTTGATCAAAGATGTGGTATGTACACACAACGGAGTACTACTCAGCCACAAGAGGATTCACACTGCCATTTGCAACAACGTGGATGGATCTTGAGAAGATAATGCTAAGCAAAATAAGTCAGACAGAAAAAGTCGAGGACTATATGATTTCACTCATATGTGGGATCTAAAACTGAAAGCAATAAATGAACAAACAGGACAAACAGACAAGAATTCGTAGGCACAGCGGGAAAAGAGGGTGGGATGAGGTGGAAAAGGGTAAAAGGAGCACAAATATATGGTGACAACAGACCTGACTGCGGGTGGCAAACACACAAAGCAATACACAAGTGATATGTTGTAGAATCACACACTTGAAACCTATATAACTTTATTAGCCAATGTCACCCCAATGAATTTAATTTAAAATATAAAAAAACTTCCTCTCTAGGATCTGAAACCAATAGATAGATAGATAGATAGATAGATAGATAGATAGATAGATAGATAGATAGATAGAATCATGATTTTCATAAGTCAAAAAGAAAAAATCAGACTCCTTGATTGTTTTTAAAAGGAGACAGCCCTCAGCAGGTGGAAACCAGCTTTATGGCTCCAATTTTCTTCCCCATACCAGTTCCCTCTGGAAAGCCTACATGAGTGTACACCAAAGATATTCCCATGGGGCAGTGGGACATGAAGATGTGGAGGCAGAGGGCACAAGTGCATGAACGACGGGGTTCTCCTCCTTGGGTATTTGTTTCATTACCCATAAATTGCAGCTCTCGTGTCACAGGGGGATAAGAGTATTTGTCCAAGAGTCCACAGCTAGATCTGAATTCTGATTCTCTCCTACTTATCCAGGCTATTTAACCATATTAGTCTCTCTTCTCAATTTTCACTTCCTCATGTGAAAAACATGTATATTCAATGGTACACTGCCTACCACACAGGGCTGCTATGAGCTGTACACAAACATTACGGAAGTACTATAAATAATCTTATTATTTTTACTCTGTAGTAGAGGCATTTCTGCCTCTAAAGCTAGGGAAATGCATAGAATTTCAATTTGATTGCATATAGGGAATTAGGAAGTTGGAAAGGAACCCAGCGTTTAACGAGTATCAGTCATTGTTCTGAACAGAACTACATGTTTTGTTTAGAGGAATGTCAGTGTCCAGTGTCCAAATGGACACATTTTCCCTAGTGGAACCTTTTGCTAATAAATAAGAATATGGAAGAATGTGCAATAGGGACCTGGAAATTGACAGACACAAATTAAATAATCATGTACGGTGCCAGGTGGGCCCTTGAAATACCAGGCGTTGGGGGGTGGTCACTATGATTCTCTAGCCAGTATGCTATCCACCTGAAATGAATACAAAATAATAAGAATGTAAGCTGTCATTGAAAAGTAAAATCTCTGAAAGAAAAAGACACAAATTATACTAGTTAACAAATGGTGATATCATGGTTGTGTGATGCTGAGGTCTCTAAAACGAGACACCATTGTGAGACACTTTCCTGATTAGCTCATCTCTGCTCTAGAAATGTATTAATAGAATATGTTTGGCCAATCAAGCCAGTGTTAGTATAATGAGTAACCATCAGATCCAATTGAATTATGGTTATACTATCACCTTGACCTGAAGACTTTAAAGTGGTGCTTTATCCCCTTAAGCTTCTCATCCCTAAACCGATGCTGTGAAGTACCCAGGGCAGTTCGGTGGGCAGCATTCCAGTGCCTATTCACGATCCACACACATCGGCGGGGGGGCGCTGGTCTGACATCTACGCCCTTCTGCACTACCTTCCCCTCTGCCGCTGCCATGGGCCAGGCAATGGCACTCAAACCTGAGCAGGTGATGCCCCAGGGCCTGCTGCTTATCTAAAGTGGAGGTACAAATCTCCCCCTGCAGGTTGCTGCCTTCACTCGGCTACCTGTCACTAACAGTCTCTCCAGCACTACCTTCATGAGCCACGAGGAAAATGTAAGCAAGTTTTCAGACCTTGATAAGTAGAGCAGAATGTTCCTGGAGGAGGTTCAGGGGAAGGTCATACAATGCATGGCAACAGAAAGCTAGTTCTAGGCTGGCTCTGAACTTCTTTCACGTCCTCCGGCAGACAGTTGTCACTGTCACTTCCAGGCTTTCATGTGTGGTAGTCACTCTGTCTGGAACCCTGCCAACCCCTACCTCTGTACCCCTTCCCCACCTTCACCAAAATGACATTCCCCAGCTCAGGGCTGGGTGCCTATTTCTGTACTCTAGTTTCCTCTTTATATAATATTTACAACCCTCTAGTGGAATTGCTGGTAACTGTTTTCCGAGACAAACTGAGACGAAGAAAAATTTTTGTCTTATTTTCCAATATTTTGCACAGGGTCTGGCAAATAACAGATTTTGGACACAGCTATGAAGATGATTCCAGTACATATCCTAATCTACTCCATTACCTGGCTTTCTGTGTTAGATTTTGCTGTTTAGAATAACAACCCCAAGACCTGGCGGTTTAAAACAACAATTATTCACTTAGCTCAGGTTTCTGTGAATCTGCTGGATGATCATTCTGGTTTTATTTACAAGTCTCTGTTTGTATCAGATACACCCCATTGGTCACAGCTGGTCACATGACACAGACAAGTCTGTATGAGGACAATCCAAAGGTGTGGCAACAGCGAGAGGTGAACAAAATTGGTGCCAACAATGCAGCCTCCCTATGCTTTTGTTTCTCAAGAAATCCTACAATTGATGGTTACGTCTTCTTTTCCCTGGATACTCCTTCTGTGCAAATATGAGAAAACTTCTTTTATCAACAGTAACTGTCCTCATTAATACTTACAGCGATTTACTCTTGAGAGCCAGTAGTGTGGGAAAGAAGAGAGGGAGTAAGATTTTGAGGCTGCTTGCTAAATATATTATTTATCTCCTCTTAAGCCATCCTCCAGAAGCAGAAAGAATTCACTTCACAAGATTTTAAAATACAGTCATTTGTACTAGCGAAGCAAAAATATGAACATTACCCGAAATATGTTGATTCCCTCATTCCCTTTTACATGCCTCAGCCTCTTTCCTTAACCCCCGATGAAATAAACTTGTGACAATAAAGTGTGCACCGCCAGCAGTGGCTTCTCAGTCACCAATCCCCAACACAACTTGTTTGGTAGGGCTGATTAAAAATCAAAGTGTGTTCTTTTAACTGGCTCCCTCCCTCTCTGCACACATTCTAAATCCCTTTCATTACCCAGCTTTCCTTTCCCAAGAAATTACAGGGGGTATTTACAGGCGTCAGTCCCTCCAGCCAACTTCCACTGGCCAGGTCAACCTGGGCTCCCACGCCTGTTTCAGAGAAGCCCATGAAACCCAGATGGATGTGTTTTCCAGGACGCGGCTCCCTGGGGATGAGCCAGGCACATCTGTAATTCTAAGGAGAGTGTAATGAGGAAACACTGGCGCCATCCTGAAAGGCTCACAGCTGTTCTGGAAGCTGATAAATAAGACGCTCGACAGGAGATCCCTAATTGGAGCCAGTTTTTCTTAAGTGGATACACAATACGGTGCAAGCCTGGGTGTTGGAACCAAGAGCGGCGTTCATATGTGACTTAGTTTGTTCTGTAAACAGTCCCAATTTCAGACAGTAGTGCTTTTATTTTTTTTCAAAAGGGGAAAAATGTCCACTTTGTTCACTTTTCATACTAATTAGAGGCAAGCTAGTATTATTTTTTCTGATGTTTTTCTCCACAAAAACGCCTTTAGTTTTGTCTCTCTCTTTCTTCCTTTTTTCTCTCCCCTCCCTCCCTTCCTTCTCCCCTTTCTTCTTCCTTCTGCTATCAGCCCTCCCGTCTTGGGATCAAAAGCACAGAAATGATTATTCCCTTTGAGACCTTGGCCATCTGACCCTGGCGCTGAGGTTCACCTGCCTGAAGATCGTGTCCCGGTAGCCCTTTGGAGAGAATGTCTATAACATTCATTCTTGGTCTAAGGAATGGCGAAAGCATCTAAGTAGAAGATGAGATTTCACATGCAGAGAAAGACTTCACTGTAGTCCCAAAACAGTGTTGTCCCAAAAGCAACTGGAAGTAGCCTTCCTTTACTGGGCAATATGCCTCCCTTGCATTTGGGTGGGAGAGGGCACTGTTCTCCTGAGGAAGTCGATGGACCCTCATCTACTGCCCACCACGTACCCTCACGTTAATGCCTTTCTCTAGCAGAGAATTGTTATAAAACTGGCTTACAGACAATTAATCTTTTTTAAAAAATTGCATGACCGAGGCACTATGTAAAACTCACTATGCTGATGTCTCCTGCTATTTAAGGTATATGGGAGGAGGGGAGGAAAAGTCCAGAACTTTCTCAATGAGGTGCATGCCTTCCTTCCACTAATAGAACTGTTTTCACTAGTTCCCATTTAAATAAGAAATCTCTCCCAGCATAGGGCACTTTTGCTTTTAGAAATACTCATTGCCACAGCAATATTTTTTGTCTTTCTCATTGGGGCAGTACAGATCAATTCCATCTGGAGCATTTCAAGCCCTCCCTCGGAGTACGAGATGCAGTCTAAATCATATCACACAGAAGCTTCATGTGACAACAACAGCTTCAACACCTGGGCCATACTGTCCTCAGTAAGTGTAACATATTAAGACAATAAGATCTTCACCCATTCACAGCCTTCCAGAGCTCCAAGATCGAGGTGGGGTGGGGATTTCATTCTCCTACACATGTTGTTGTGTTCAGAATTTGGAAGCAGAATTCGGGTCTCCATGAGCAGGTATAATTCCTGAACTACATGGGGGTTCATAAGAGGCACGGAGAACATATCCTTATGACACTGATTCCTCTTTCCCAAGTTGCCCTGTGAAATATTGTGGGGAAAGTAATGTAAAACTAACTTTAAAGCAGCAATAGAGTCTACAGGGCTCATCCATTCATCAACTTGTTAAAACATCATTTATGGTCCAGGCACTGCTAAATGCAAAAATATAGAAAAGAAGAAGATACTGCCTTCTCTCAAGAGTCCCACAACACTGTGAGCTATGGCCGGGAAACTAAGGTCAGAGAAGAAAAGAAAATGCCATCAGATGCAGTTAGGTAGTCGTAATGGTCCTTCTCAGAGTAGCGCCTTCTATCTGGGAGATGTTATATTCTGGAAAGCCATAAATTTTAACCAAGAAGTGGCTGCAGTCCTGTCTGCCATAACCCATTCCCAGGGAACAACACCAAACAGTGTTGTTTAAGCAGATAAGCATCTTAAATGCTTATCCAAACTAGTGGTGATTTTTCCTTTTGTGGGGAAATGTTTATACCTCTCTACATGGTCTTTCCAGAAGAAAAAACAGAGTTTGGGATCCTAATGAGATGGTGACTTTGGCATGACCTTTTAGAAAAGATCCCATTTCCAAGGATGGTGGTGGATTGAAGGACAGTAAGTGTTGAATTAGCTAGAGCCAGTCACCACCCTGCCGATACAACAAAGTCCAGACAGGCTCAGGAACAAATGTTCCTAATGAAAAATAAAGCTGTAGTCAGTCAAGGGATAAAAAAAAAAAAAAAAAAAACCCAGGGAAGCAGGATTTGCAAAATTCGCCTCCTATATCAATCATTAGCCACGAATATAATGCTCACTTCCCTCTTCTCTGGGGGCTACACGAATTTTCCTTGCCACACCCTTCTCAACTGAAAAAAATTATAGTGATCTGGAAGAGCTAAATGCCCTCTGACAGTGTTTCCAATGAAAACACTGCTTCACCTCTAAAATGAGAAAAAAATTACTGGTTTCCCTCAACAAGTGAGGTTCAAATAAAATTGTCCTCCTAACACATATTTGGTAGTTTCTATACATCAGGTGAACTACTTTATTTAATTCCATCAAAAGATCTATGATATACACATTATCATTTATAAATAAAGAAACGGAAGCTAAGAGAAAATAAGTAACGTAGGTAAATCAACAGCTGATACGTGGCAATGCGTTCAGGTATTAGAATTCTCTGATGAAGTTGCCCAGATCAGCTACGAGGGCCACAGTCTGCCTTTAATAAGACAATAAAGCAAATGTTGGCTCCACTTCCACTTTAACATCCTCTGATGAGTTAAAAATTAAAACAAGAACACAAGGACATTTATTATTAATTGCATCTTCATTCATTTTTCATTTTGGGTAGACACAGTCAAAAGCTAAGTGATGACTTCCTTGCGCGCTCATTTTTATACTGTGTTTATAATGCTTTAAATAATGCAAATATTTATTATGGGCATCCCTGGAGAATCAAAGGTGCTCGGAGAAGGGATTTCTAAATATCACGATCTCCTGCTGAGGGAAAACACCAGGATGCTTCTACTGTGTAAAGGGTCAGAGCCGCAGGGTCTGTCAAAAGGGCCCCTCAGCACAAAAACAAGGCAGAAGGTTATCCCGTCTCTGGAATAAAGTAGCAGCAGGTATAATCTTCACCAACAGAGCAAGAGGAGGCAGGAGGAGAATTCCTCCAGGATAAGCAAAACCACACCACAGGCCAGAAACGGCACCAAAGACAATTATTACACAATAGACTTAAACACTCTAAGTATTCAGCTCTTCAAAGATCATTTTCCAGACAAACCAATTAATGAAATTCAATTTTAATAAATATTGGAGGGTTTACTATTTAAAAAAAAAAATCATACTCGTCCTAGGGACTTTAAAAAAAACAATAAATTTACTCTACCTGCAAAAATCTTAGTCTAGTGGTAGAGACAGGCAAAGTTCAGCTTGCTGCGTTCAGCAAGATATTCTGCAAATATTTGTGTACTCTGCTAAGGATTTAGGACTTCATCCTGAAAGAAATGTTAGTTAAGCCACCGAAAGACTATTTTTTAAAGTACATAATTATCTGGCAGCCAATGGGAAATGGAAGGAAGTGTCCCAGACTACCTGTGTGGAATCTCCTGAGGAGACCATTGCTACGAAATGACCGAAATCTCATGAGGAGGGCACTTGTAGCAGCAGCCACGGGGACGGGGACGCAGCAGACACAATGGATTTGAGATACTTTTCAGGTTAAAAGCAGCTAGAGCTCATGATTGACGTGAGACACAAAATAGAAAGAAACATTTAGAACGTCTGTAACCTTTCTGCTTCTAGGTGCCTGGGAAGATGGTGTCCAAAAATAAAATGGAGACAGAGAATGGGAAAGAAATAGCAAATGGTTGGCTATTGGGAAAGATGTCGACCTCCTTGTTGAACTTGACTTTGATGTGCCTGAGGAATTTAAAAGGAGATAGTCTGCAAATATTTGAGTATAATATAATATCTGTGAGTATTTGTATATAACGAGTTATAACTTGTTCTAAACATTTATTCCTTTAATACACTTTTCTAATCAATTGTTCTAACTCATATGAGCTTTATTAACAGAAGACCTATACCCTACCATTGGAATTTCCCCTACTATTTGAATCCTTTGAGAAATCTGAGAACTTAGTTCAAAGGGCATGGTTAGTTCACTACACTTTATTTCTCTTGACTGCGTGGTATCCCTGGTCCCTCTTGGCCTGAGAGTTGATGTTATTTTTACTGTAGAAAAAAGGTCTGTGAGCAAGCCTGCAAGGCAAGATGATTCCTCTTCCCCAAAGCGAATCTCGTCAAAGGCCGATGCATGCTGAGACTTCCCAATAAAGATCTCCAGTGTACTCTCAACTTATTTCTGTCCAAGCCCAGTTATGCCAGAGGGGGCTCATTCCCATTACCACATGAGCTTCCTATTGGGTCAAAACCGCCTTCTTCCAGACCTCTAAGTCCTTGAGCTGTTCCAGAGGATCCAATCTATATACCCCATGTTCTCCTAATGACTTTCTCTCTTTCCTTGACAATAACCTTGGTTGGTGCTAGTGTGGTTAACAGGGAAACAATAGCTCGCTGTGACACACACACACACACACACAAGAGGGTCAGCTTTCAATCTTTTACCTCCCAAAAGTCAGTAGGCCTCTGCCATGGCTTGGCAGACCTGGGGCACAGAGGGTAACATCCATCGTCAAGTCAGAGAAGTTCCAGATCCAACTGTGATTCCACAACAAGGGCTCCTTATATTACTGTTTGTATCCCTGAGAGAGCAGACTGATCCCTAACAGGAAAATAGTATAAACGTCTGCAATTGACATAGATCAGATGTTGTTCGAGATGTCTTTCCTTTAACGACAGACTGGATAGAGGAGAGTCCTGATACAATGACTGTCTCCTGACTATTTGTTTATTCTCTTATTTCTGCCCACGGACTTGGTGGTCTCCGGAGCCTGGACCTGAACAGCGCAGTCACCCCTGCAGTTCCCCTGCAGCCCAGGCTCCATCATACTCAACAACTAGAGGAACATGGACTAGCAGTTAGTGAGAAGTTCTCAAGTTCCAGGCACTGTCCTCGGCAATGCAGAGCTGTTGATAAAGGCCCCCAAGGGGCATCTTCGGGTGCAAGCAGTGGAAGCCCACTAGGGGAAGGGGCACATCCTTTCTGAAAACTATCTGGACCGTGACAACCAAGGCGGTGCCATTCTGTCTGTCAGGAAAACACCCCCATGGCGTAGACAGTAGAGAGAGCAGTTCTGCACCCAAAAGGGAAAGGTGCTTGTTAAATGCCAAGTGTGTCCTAGGGGCATATTTCTTAGAGCTTTGGATTCTCAAACTGCAGAGACAAAGCACTACAAAGTAATCTAGAAGAAGGGTTAGCCTATGACACCTCTTAACATTTGATATTTAACGTCTGAGACCCTTCATTTCAGTAAAAACTCCATAAATCTCCTAGGCGAGTGATCTCCATGTCCTGCGCCTTCTGAATTGACGCTCGGCTCTTCTGTGAAGCCGTGCGTGTAAGTATGGACCAACTGAGAACACAGGCTTTCCATCCAAAGAAGGCCTTGTGTGTCGACTCTAATCTCCAACAAAGCGACAAATTTGTATTTTAAACTATTTAGCTAAATACCCCAGAGATCAAAGATAATTTCCTCTCGTTGCTCTTGTGCTGTCACAATTGCAATTATGAGACTGTTGGGAATACTCACTTTCTTTAAAAATGTAAACTGCAACATAAAAACTTATGAAGCAAATTACTGCAGGTGTAACTGTGCAAGGGCGTAATGGCCACTTCCCAACTCAGTTTCCTCCACCAATGCCCTTCTGCACTTCACTTTGTGGTCAATGTGATGCCTCGTTTAAAAAAAGAATATTAAAAATAATTTATTAAGATTAAATTGCTTTTTCAGAAGGCATGATTTTATCTTTCTCATTTTATAATAATTCTGTTTTAATTTGCTTCATATGCCATCCCTGGTATGAATTTAAGCATTTAATGGAGTAAGGATTGAAGGCTGATATTGATAAGATGATTAATTTTATATCTGAAGGATTGGTTTGTTTGATTTAGGAGAAAATTTCAATGGTCAATTATCCCGGGACTCGATTTAGTACAAAGTGCTAGCCAAATAGCAATTTTCATCCATCACTTACCAGTGTGAATGGGAAAGGCATCTTTGTGATTACTCTTGATATATTAAAGGTTAAAATTGGATAGAAATACTGTTGTCTGTTCCAGAGAAAAAGAACAGATGCTTTTCCTAACAATGCTAATTTCTTTAAGTATTAATACCTTAAAATGTATCTCTCTGAGTATATATGACCATGTTTGGCCATGAGTTCAGTCCACCCTACTTATTAATCATGCCATGTCTTACCTATTATCCGCTACCTTCCGAGAACAGTTGGTGGCTCAGTAATTGACATGTTTTGTTTGAGGTCCTTTGTGCATCCAAGTGGCTACATTCGAACATATAACAACGTTGGAACAGCTTTAGTGCTTGAAGTATAAAATTCAGTGAGATTTTATTTTAGGCTTTAATTAAAATTATTAACAAAATTATCAGAAACAAGGTTGACAAAAATGATGACAGAGTGACTACTGTGGGCACACGAAGTCATAAACTTTTCTTATTTGCCTGACATATGCTAAAAGCCTGTGAATAACGTGAGGCCATTTCTAAATGGAATTAGCATCAGAGACAGTGAGACAACCTAAACTAGAGGGATTTGAACAGATGGCCCCGAAACCCCAGGAAGAGCAGACGATGTATCTAAGTTTATGTAGAAAATAAGTGATAACACTGGCCTGCAACTCTTACAAAGAGCATTACATTTGAAAGTCCTTCCCAACTCTATAATTCTGTGCTTTTCTATTAATGCAGATTAAGTGACCACATGGAAAAATAATTGAATAAGGAAGGTAAATTAGTTGTGTGCTTTAGTAGTGATTATATAATATGCATTCATGATTCAACTATAAGGAGAGGGGGAGGAAGAAAGAGAGAGAGAGAGAGAGGGAGAGAGAATCTTCTGTGAACCAGGCAATCAGTCTCTGCCTTTGAAGAAGCTTCCACTCTATTGGGAATTAAAACGAGAACATGTAAATCATAACACAGTGCCCTAAGTGCTCTGATGGGAAAAATTTAGGGTGCTACAAGAACACACTAATTGATCCCTTATCCAGAGAGGGCGATCACAGATAAACTGTAATAGGGGCTGATGATTATACTAAAAATTAAAGGATGAGCTGGTATTAACCAGAAAAGGGAAAAGGACAGAAGAGTGTTTAGCACACATTCCTGGAAGGAACCAGGAATAAACATCTTTGATAAGGCATGGTATTATGGATGGACCAGGGAGTAAGGCGAAAAAAGCCCAGAAATGAGGTCACAGAAGAAAGAAAGCATTAGATTCTCAAGGGACGAGCAAACCACCTCCCGATCACTTAGACATTATTATGTAAGTATTGGTGAATCACTCATTCAGAGGTTTGAGTAGAGCAGGGCATTATCATGTTTGATTTTCCAAAGAACCTTCTTGTTTGAGTATGAAGAGTATATTGGAGGGGTCAAGAGTGGAAGGCAAGTCTTAAAAATACACAAAGATGAGTTTGAAGGGTGATTCAGACATGTAGGCAAGAAATTGCTGGTATTCTAAAAGAATTGTGTCACTGAATATCCAAAAAGGACTTGAAAATATACAGAAAATGGAATGTATAACATCCAATAATGTGCCTGGTTGAGGCTGACCAGGTAAATGGAGGCCCAACTGAGGCAGGCATGGCGGAAGAAAGGGCTACGTTCTGGGACAACAGGTGTGTTCACTAGTCGATGTTTTGTTTGAGGTCCTTTGTGCATCCAGGTGGCCCCATATCCACCGGTGACTGGAGGTACCCATGCAGGACGTTACAGAGATCCGGGCACAAAATGATGACTCAGAAATGACCAGCTTATTGACAGTAATTAAAAGCAAAGCCAGCGGGCGAGAACACCACGAGGGAGTCTGGGGCCTGGAATGAGAAAATGGCTGAATGCAAGACTTTGGGAAACGATGCAGGAAGCAGGCAGCTTCCGTTATTCAGGAGAATCACTTCTTTCTTAAAACGGTGTTCCTTACAGAAGAGACTTCTCTACAGATCAAACCTGAAGGTAAATGTTTAGTTTGATCTGTGCATTGGTCCTAATTAGGGATGCCAGTCCTGACAAATCTCTCTGGGGTGGGGGGAGTGGGGGGCCGGTTTAAAAACAATGCAGGATGCTAAACTCTAATTTGACTCCTGGATTGAAGGCGTGTGACAAACTGTAGACATTAAATATCCTTACTGAAGCTGTTTCCTCTTCTATAAAAGAGAAAACAACTCACTCAGAGAATGGCTGTGAAGATTAAGTTTTGCTTCCATTCACAGGGTTGGAATCACTTCCCACAGCACCTGCTACCAAACAGAGTTCAATAACTGTTCATTGCCGGTCTTTCATTAGTTCACCAAGAGGGCACAAATGAATCAATGAAACATATACTGGGCAGAACGACATAGACCTTTCTCTAATTATGTATACATCTATATGAAAATAACCTTTAAAAATACATTTCGTCTCTTTTGTTGACTCAGTTTCCCCATGTTTGAAGAACATTTGCTTTGGCTCTAGCTCCGGAAGAGAAATTGTCTATATTCAGGGTCAACTTGGTTTCATGGGCCACGATGGTCAGTTTTTGCAGTTCATTGACTTGGCCATTAGGTGAGCCAAATCGCCCACTAAAATACCGTGGTCTGGTTATTCAAACTGCACAGACATAGCTCAGCTAAAAAAATGAAATAAAATGACATTCTGGTTTATGTAATTGGATTTGGCACCTCACAATTTTATTGTTTTGCTAGAGGTTTGAAACAGGCACCACCAACAAATGAACACATCTGCTATTCGATTTAAAAATGCTGAAAAATGAAAATATGCTATTTTGTGTGGCCCAGCTCAGGTACAGCAATTCAGGACAGTACGCACAAGGCTTTAAAAGTGGGGATAACGCAGGTTAAAGGTTTGCTGCTTCGCAGTGACCCAAGTCCTGGATTTGGGGAAGCCATTTCCACAAAAACCACTAGATCAGGAGTTCTCATACCTTCCTGTTGAAAGAGCAATTAGAAATTCTGATGCTCTTCGGAACACCATAAATTACAAAATGTGAAACTTAAAAATACTGAAATACGTGATTCCTATTTAACCAGATATCACCTGGTATTATTAGTAGGAGGTAACATGCAAGTGGCTAAGGTCACAAGTTCTGAAATCGGACTGTATTTACAAACAGGGAAAGTGAGGCACAGATAAAAATGTTCCTGACCCAAACTCATGCAGTTATAAGGGGCCAGAGCCAAATTTCAAGCCCAAGGCAATAGTAATGCAACTCTGCCAAAAAGTGTTGGTGAGATTTAATAAGAAGTCATGGAAGTGTTTACACAGTGCCTGGCTATTGATCTCTATTGATTCTTTACAGTCATAGACAAGACATTGTACGTGCCAATAAAACATAACAGTAACAGAGAAAAACACAAATGAGGATTCCATTTACTACACACGTGTCATCCTGAAATTTTGGAAAGGTATTCTTTTGCTCAATGGCAGAATAGTATTGCCACTGTATTTTCATGTGCGGTTACCAGCACAGGAACTACATGCCCTTTGGATTCAAACGGTGGGGTCTAGAGGGAAACTGCCTGGAACCTAATCACAGCACGGACATCTACTAGTTGTGTTGCCTCGACCAGTTACGTAACTTCTCTGGGCTTCAGTTGCACAATGGGAGTAATCGTAATACTAAACCTGGAGAGGATTAAATGAGCTAACACGTTAATGCATGCACAATGTGCCTGGAATTAGTTAAAGATCATTAATGACATCTGTTGCTATTATTACTCGTTCCAGGGGAGTCCTTGTACGGCACAGAATATTTATAAACTCAAAAATAAAGAAGAACCATTTCAGACACCAATATATCATATACCTACATGTACATATAAGCCCAGAAAAACCTACTTTCCCATGATGAATAATTCATATAATTTATATTTTTCCAATGAGAATTTGAAGCTACTTTTATATTTTTCAAATTAGAATCTACAAGGATACACTATTTTTTGTGGGTGGACGGTAATGATAGAAGAAAAAACTCCGGAAGGGCACAAATGATCATATCCTAATTCTTCACATCTGCTGTTTGCTCACCCTTCACGTACTGCTTGAACATCATCTTCTCAGAGAAAGCATCCCTGCCCCCTTTAGAAAAAGCCTCCCTTCTTCATTCACAAGCCAACCTCCATCCTGCTTATTTTCTCCAGGACACACACAAGCAACAATAGGTAATTATTTTATTTGTTTGAATTTTGTATCTCCCTTGCTAGAACAATATCTCAATTAGGAGTGAGATTTCTCTATATTGTATCAACACTCATTCATTAGTTGCCTAATCCAGTATTTGGTACATACCAGCACTTAACAAATATTTGTTGACTAAATTAATAAAGGGCATAAATAAATATCTTAATATTCCACTCGTACTTGGTGCTTTATCTGGGGAAAGATCCAATAATGCGGCCCTGCATTTATAAAATACAAGCTGTGGACATCTCGTCTCAACCTTCCAGGGCTCTCTGGCTTGCAAGGAGCTCAGGAACAGGGGAGAGTGGGATGGGCCGGGCCTAAGAGGACAGACAGCGGAGGCCCCTGTGGTAGGAGAGGTCTTGGGGACACAAAGGGAATTCAAACACAAGTCCACAAGCTCTGGAATAATTAGGGCCACTATTATCTCCTGCCTGATCCTGAAATAGACTCTTAGGTGGTCTGTTTGCCTTGACTTCCTCTACATCCGGGGTGTCCAATCTGCAGCCAGCGGGCCATGTACGGCCCAGGATGGCTATGAATGTGGCCCAACACAAAGTCATAAATTTACTTACAACATTATTTATTTTTATTACTTAGATATATAAATTTTCTATATTAGTGATCACAAACTGGGGACTTGCTTGACAATTTTAAAAGATTATCGAAAGGGCCGCTGCACAATTAGGGTTATTATGTGAGTGCTTTCTTGTTCAACTGTGGTGGCGGATACCACGAAAATTATCCATGGACCTTTTTCTTGCTCACCAGTTTTTGTTAGTTTGTGTCTTTAATGTGGAACCCAAGACAACTCTTCTCACAGTGCGGCCCAGAGACGCGGAAAGCTTGGACACCCCTGCTCTACATGATCCTCTTCGACCGCTTAGGGCTCTGCCAGGGCTCCACACAGCTTCCTGAGCAAAGAACAGGCCTTGTGCGGAAACACGAGGATGGGCCATCTCTGTCAGGTCATGCAGTCCCCTCGTCTTTTCTTTCACAGCTTCATCAAAGAGTCAGAATCAGGATAACAGACGCACTGGATGGAAGATTTGCAATTGCAAGAACTTCCCACTCTCTCCCATTTATCCACCACTTGGCAGATACTGTTGTTCCACCTGGAATACTCCTCCTTATCTTTCAAAACTTATTTAAGCACCTCAGGTTCAGAATGGAATATGGTGGACAGACATGTGTCCTTAGGTGTGGCTTGCAAATATGCACTTCCTCTTTGTTCATAGCCATCCTCTGGATATGTATCAGCTGGATGAACCATACACACATACACAGGGACCCTTTCAGCCCCTTAAAAGAGGAGACAAAAAACTCATATTCAGGAATAGAAATACGGCCCTAACTACCCCACAATCTGTACTACTTTCCTGGTTGTCAGTTGACCTGTAGAGTGTGATCTACTTCCTGCTTTCCAATTAAGTATTGAGACCTTTCCATGAATTGCCACTAGAGTCATCTGTCCCTTGATGGCGACCCCCATCCCAGTCAAAATACACACCAAAAAATGCCAAAAGCTTCAAAATTAATATTGTTGTTATCATTGTTTTCATTAATATTGTTATTATCATTGTTTTCTCAAGGGAGTTCCAGTTTGTGGATAGCGCAGTCTGCAGGACTCTGTGAAGATGTGAAAGGCCAGGGTAAGGGCTCTCCTGTGGGCTAACATGGCAGTGTTCAGTTACTGAGGAACCAAGTTCAAGTCATTGTATGAAATATGAACCAGGAAAACTGAAGAGGGGAAAAGACAAGGATACATGAAAAATCATTGTAAGGGGTGTGTGTGTATTTCTAAATCATATACATGAATTATATTAATAAAAAAACTGAAAAAAATTGCATTTACAGATATATATGTATAGTTATGTGTGTGTGTGTGTGCATAAATGCAATTGATTCTTGATATTTGCAATAGTTTTATTTTATAAAGTTTCTGAACACTGAATTAGCAATTACTAGACCATTGCTCCTGGGGAAAATACAGGATTGGTTTCCTGTGAACCTCTTGTCACATTTTCATCAACTGACTAATACATCACCTTGTTGGATGTGTTTTTCTGCTTAAAGACAACTTAATAGATATTGTTGTTTCATTAACATTCAATGCACACCCAGCAGCTCTATAACTCCTGCCTAAATAAAATTCATCTAACATGTCTCTTCTCCCCTAAGACACAGCCCAGCCTTCTTGCCCTTAGAAACACGGGACACTGCTTCGGCACTATACTTGAAGCCAACTTTAAACAGCAAAATCACTCAAAAAAACCACAAATATGCAAAAAAAAAAATGTGGCACTAAATAGATCATGGAAAGTACTTATTTACAGTATTAGAATGAAATAAGAAGACAGAGTGTCAGCTCACGCAATCGCAGCTAGGAGTGCACATGTGGGCCGCTCACATTTCTGGCTGCTTCAGTCCTGTACATGTCTACAAATAACTGTGAGAGCCCTCAGGTACTGGAGTGGGCTAACAAATATATTTTAGCGAGTAGGTGAATTTGGAAATATGCAATCCATGAATAATGAGGACTGACGAGATAGGTAGGTATGTAGATTGATAGGTGTCTTCCATGTGAATGAAATCTACAGGGTCAATGTTCATCTTCTATCTCATTTGACACATAAAGAGGCACTAAAAAGTATGACTAAAATAAAAGACTAGAAACCTACATGTCTTTTCAAATAATCTACTTAATGATGATCCTTGAAATAGTAACCAGAGGCTTTCTTTCAGAAGGAGAGATTAGGTTTTTATTACTTCTTTTAAAATGTGTAACATTTGTTGTTTTTTTCATGATAAAGACATATATTCACATTGGTAAAATATGGAATAATTCTAGAACGATACAATGCAAATCACCAGTCTTCCTATAATGAGGTAAATATCATTAAAAATCTGATGCATCCTCCTCAGTGTTTTTATGCAATGTAGGTATAGGTGTATTAATATCTTTGAAAACAAAACTGGGACTATACTCTTCCATCCTGCTTCGATTGTTTTTTTATCAATTCTATATCAGCGTCTCCCTCATCATTGAATTTCTCCTTTAAATCCCTCCCCATCTCTCTTTTTGGAAAGACACACTCAGCTGAGGTTGCCAAATGCACCCTACGCTCAGCAGTCTGCCACCTTTACTGAATAAATGTATGTGACGGCCTCTACTGGGGAGACTTAGAAGAAAAAATATATAAAAACTGCTCTGCTTGACTTTTATCTTTAATTTTTGTATTCCTTAAGAGATTCTCACTTAGCTTAAAAAATAAAAAAGGAATCCTTTTCAAAGGTGCAAGGAAGCTTACCCTAAAATAGATTGCCTATATCAAAATTGACCTTTGCATAAATGCATGTATTTCATAGTAATTCGGCTCAATCAAATTTCCCAGGCAGACATATTCACACAATTTAAGCACCAGAATTAAAGTTTTAAAATGTACATTTTAGGAACTCTCCAAAAGCCAAAAAGTTCAATCTCCGTGTTCAATCTCTCTTGACATGATTGTTTCCCAATACAGTGAGAGCTAAGGGCGGACCTCGCAGGCTCTGTGAATTACAAGAGGCATTCGGGGCTGGAAGGAAGGGGTGATTCTCACCCTTTTGTTCTCTTAGGTGTTGCATGATTGCCTTACAACAGGCAATTACTGAGCAAACTCAATCAACTACAAAAATATATGCCGGTAATGCTAACGTAGCAAAATTCTCAGATAGGCTCAAATGATACTTCAAATGCCTGATTTTTCTTCTCTAATGTTTTATAATTTACCCAGACAAAAAGAAACTACATTAGTTCCAAAACCAAAGGAAACTGAGATACTTGTGAACAATTAAGTGAATTAAGTCCCTTTTTTTAAAATGTCATTAACACATACATAACGTGATGATATGAAAAGAGTAAATTAACTTATGAGGAAATGTTATAGAGGGAAAAATAATATGTCAGACACTGACATAGTCTATATTCATTGAATGTCATTTAAATTGTCACGTAGCCATGAGGTAAATGTTGAAATTAAGCTAATTTTAGGGTGTTAATCCCAAAATACAGGGTCTGGCAGACGTAACACCTGCTTGAATGTGGTAGCTAGGGTAATAATATGGTGTCATAATTTATAGTTTTAATTTGAACATGTCACCTAAAATGTCATACAGTGTGCTTGAGTGTGATGTTGTTATGTCACAGAATGACATGCTTATGATTTTGCAATAAAAGATTTTGTAATTAAAAATTGGGGGAGTTATTTGGGCCAGACCCTGCATATTCAAAAGTTAATCATCAAAAGTTATTTACATATTAAGATGAATTAAATTAACATGGGAGTCATTTTTATTAGCTATCAATTAAAACAAACGTTATTTCTTGTGCCCCCTTGAAGTGAAAAGTAGTATTATCATTGCATTTTAAAGTACTTCAAGTCTCATTGTAAATGGTATAGCCCTAGACTTTGTCTCAACAGCACTAAGTTCAAAACCAAACTGGAAACTCCCAAGTCAACAGGCCAAAAAGGGTACTGATTTCCTTTGTTTCTAGAAGACTTCTTGCTACGTTCAAACTCTCTTTTGCCGTCACTGGCTCTTACAAAAGTTTTCCTATCCACTCAGTGAAAGTATTTGCTCCTTATTGAGGGATATCCCTGTATGAAGGAAGGATAGTTTTCAACCACCATCTTTCAAATAATCCCAGAGCCTCCCCCCTGGATGCTAAGTCATTGTCAGCCATGCTGCTGCACATGTTTTCTCCAGTCCAGAGGAAGAGACGGTGAAGTGTATTTGTTCACTGCCACTAATCATGATATTCGACATTGATTGGGTTCTGAACAGACCTGGGACCACTCCTAAGCCATTTACAAACACTGTCTCATTCTGTGCTTCATGAAACCCACACACGATAACCATGAGCAGAGTGCCTCTTTGGGAAATTTGTAAACCTTTGGTGAAACAAGGTGAAGGGATCAGACAACAGCAACAACAAAACAAAACCTCACAGGCACAGACAGCAGCATGGTGACTACCAGAAGAACAGGGGTGGGAGGAGGCAGAACAGGGCAAAGGGAGGGATAAATGGTGATGGAAGGAGCCTTGACTTTGGGTGGTGAACACACAATACAACATTCAGATGATGTATCATAGAACTTTACACCTGAAGCCCATATAATTTTATTAACCAGTGTCACCCCAATAAATTCAATTTTTTAAAAAATGTGTGACCCTTAGTTCTCTTGTATGTAAAATGGAAGTGAATTAGTCAATAAGCTGATTAGATAGCGCTAAGAGAGGCAGGATTCCAATCCAGGCCTGCAGGCCCTACCCCCAAGCTTGAACTCAACCTAGTCTGGTCTTGAGCACTTTCAAGTGATTTACTTTGGGCAAATAATAACCTGCCGGTCTTCACACCTGCACCACAGAGACACTGTTATTCTCTCTACAGGAGTATTCACAGGCCTAAAGGCCACAGCACGTGTGAGTCACAGAGCAGGTCGTGTGGCACGTCTGCGAGCGTCACAAGCGTTAACCCCCTCACACAAAGACTTGGGCTCTTACTGCCCAGACCACGATTAGGACACCAGTTTTGTGGCAAAACGAGTGAGTGTGCTCCACCAAGTAAAAGCACAACCGAATATTTAAATTCAGTGGTGCCTTCACCACCCTGGGTTGTATGTGCAACACAGCCACTAGGCAGCTACGAGAGAGCTGAGATGACCGGAAGTAGTTGTGTTCCAAAGCACCATGTGGACAGTAAGGACCATCAAAGGAAAAAGTGTACCAAACAAAGTTAAACAGGGAAGGAAGACTTAAAAGCTATTGCAGTAAGAGGAAGAAGAAGCCAGAGCTCAGTCTAGCCCAACTCCACTGAATCCAAAAGTGGAAGGATTTTTTAGGGTGAGAGGGAGAACACGTCTGCGTTTGCTAAGTGGCTTTCCCCAAAAGAAAAGTAACTCTGCTCCTATCTTCGGGGCACAAAGTAGTTTTACAACTTGGAACGAGGCATCTGTTGAAGGCAAGCTCCCACCTTCCCACAGAGGTGGGGAGATAATGTTTACATTTCAACGAGATGGCTCCCAGGCCCCTGAGAAAGACACTCCTAGGTTCTAACACTGGCAAGAGGCCATTTAAAGAAATTTTTACCTGTATCTCAAAAACAGAGAAAAAATTTAGAATTACATGTTTTCTAAAGTAAATGCTCAAAGAAAAGGGAGGTCGGGGCCTAGAGTCAGGAGGAAGCCTGTCTAAACTCAGGGACCTTTCGGGCCATAGAGGTCAGGATGACGGCAGTGAAGGTGGGAAGTGTCACAGGCAGCCACTCCACCTCGTCCGGCACCCTGCACAGTCACAGCGCTACATGCTACGTGTCTTCTTTTCTACTCCTGTTTCCAAACAGCTGCTTCCACTAAGCAAGTAGAGAGAAGCGAACAGGTCCTTTCAGACAAGGAGAAAGTAGTCTGAGGAGCTGATCTAGTTACACAGTCGCTGAGGTCTTTAAGTCAGTTAATCACACAACACACTGACATCAGACTTAGGTGTAAAGGATGCACTTTGGCACTTGTTACCCAATACTACATTGAGAGCCTCAAAAATATCCCAAAAAATGAATCAACAGAGTCACACAAAAATGAATGGAGTGTGTGTTAAATAAGCCATGGAGATAGCTAACAAAAAAAAAATTTTTATGTTTATCTGAACAAATCTATACTAAATGCCTCTCTCACAACACATTGATTTATGACAATATTTTATTTGGTGTGTCAGCTTCATTTCATTACATTTCAGTTAAGGCGGAATCTCCTCATTTTCTGAATGATTTTGACTAGAAGTCTCCTGTGGAGTCAGTCTTGTCAGTTGGTTTATTAGTTAATTAAGTGCCATTTTATACCTTATATTCTAAATTCCAGGCACCCAAAAGAGCTCACCTTAAGATCTCTTCTCTATCAGGTATCTGCATAATTAGCCTCCTTTTAGAACACCTATTATTCAATGCACAATAGAACAGAACAATTAATTTGGACCACACGCAATTACGCTGAAAGGTCAGATACTACCCATAACGGAGCTCTCTTTAAAAGTGTGTTTGGGGAGAGCATAAATATGGTTATCCAGGAGACTTTCAGGGGCAGAAAATCTCCAAATGCAATTAAATGGGCTGTAAAGTAATCACTTGCAATTTCTCATTGTTAAAGCAGGAGACTTTCTGAATGTTGTACAAAATGAGTACTTCTCAGACCAATCACGTTTGGGAGATTTATGTCGAGAGGTGACAAACTCATACCCTAAAGCAGAAAGCGCTTTATTTGGCCTACAACTTCCAGTGTCACTTTCAAGTCACAAAGAGCTTTCATGGAGCAGCTGTCACAAATCCCTCAAACACCGTTAATAATGAAAGGGCTTTATCCATCTTGGGCAATTTGAACGATATAGGCATAAAAATTGCAGTTAGAGGTGTGGATTATAAAATATCCCCAGGACCCAAACGTCCAAGAATTTACAATTCTGCATTCTTCAACAATATTACGTTTGCCTGTTAAATGCAAATTACTGAAAGAGATGTCACTCCGGAGGACATTGCAAAGATACCTCTGTCACTATTAAAGGTATATGTATAGTTTACAGCCCTGGGCAGGTTTATAAAATGTTCCTTGTTTCCTCCACCTGGAGGAGATTTTGCTGATAAAAGAAAAATAGTGGAGAAACGAAAAGTCAGAAAACTCCAGTAAGAATGGACAATAAAAGGGTTTTATCTGTCCCAACCAATGGTAACATACATCTAGACACACACACACATTCTGGGTTAAGAGTAAGTACAAAGACATATTTACACATGAGTGATGGAGGTACTTTACTTATTATTTCTTAGCAACGGAAAGAGTACATCTGGACTTTTTATAGATTTAGACTCCGTTTGGGAATTGCACGTGCATGAAGCCAGTACCTATTACATAATGTAGTGCTTGTGAAAGTGGAAAGGAAAGCCTGTGTAAGGCCTGGTCATTCCCATCGTGGTTGTCCTCTAGAATGGAGAAAATGGTGGTGCGTTTGCACACCAGATAAGGCCTTGCACACTGAAATTAGAGAGATCTCAGGTTCAATCTTGGTCCAATTTTTTGACTAGCTATATGACTTTGGGAAAGTTCCTTCATCTCTGAGTGCCTGAATTTTCACATCTTTAAAATGATAATTTAAATAATCTCTGAGTTGCTAGTGGCAGGATAATTAGCTCAAACTTGCTTCCCATGCAAAAGGACTATGCATTTGGTCACATAACCCACATGCACAGAGGTAGGAGAAGAGGGGCCTTGGGCAGGGCAAGAACCTAGGACTCAAAACCCTTTGAATTTTGGAATTCAGAGGCCCATCTCTTTACCATAATGAGTACAGTCTCATCATGACAATTTGTATCTTTCTGTTTCTCAAACCTAGTGATTTTTTTTAAAGTCCTCACCAGAGGACATTTTTTTTGCTTTTAGAGACATAGGAAGAGAGAAAGAAATCTACCAATGTTTAAGAGCTCCTGTTCTACCAAGGGAAGCTTCTTTAAGCCACGTTAACCTGTGTGACCTAAATAAAGGCTCTGGAGAGAGAGAGAGAGAGAGAGAGTTTGTATGTGTGTGAAGAACCCTGGCCATACAAATCCCCAGATGGAAACCTCTCAGTCTTTGTATTTCACAGATTACAAAGCCTAATCTCATTGCCACAGTATTCAAGGTCCTTGGCAACCCACCCTGAAGACTACCTTCTCCCCCCAGCACCCTCTTCACTCAACATTCACCTCAGTTGCATCTAATTAGCTGACATTTAAGCATGGCGGACACTGTTGGATGCCCAAACTTATTTTGAGCATTCCCTTCTCCCTGAGGTTATTTTTCCCATTTCCACATTTCAAAAGTTCTCTCTATTCTTCAGGGCGCATCTCACTTATAATCTCCACCATGAAGTGTTCTCCGATCTGCCTATTCCTAAGTTACTTGAGTAGACATGTTCACTACCTACAGAATCTTGGGTGTCTGAGATAAAATGAGATCCCCTTCCTCCTTGGAGGAACTCACAGTTTAATGGGGCAGCTTTTTTATCACAATGTGATAGGATCAGATGGAGCTACACATACAGTACGAAGGAGCCAAGCCAAGCCAGGCTGGGGAGGGAAAGTCCGGGGAAGACATCCTGAAGGATGCGCTGCCTGGTATACAACTGTGGCTTTCCCTCTTCTATGTTCTCGTTAAGTTCCCTAACGGAAACGCAATAGGTCTGCATTGTTGCTACGTGTCTGGCTTTTTAATTATAATATCAGAAATAACATTAATAACAATCATAACAATAACAACAACAAACTTGTTTAGAGTACGTACTATTTGCCTGTTTCTGTACCAATTACTTTCATACGCTAGCCCTTTTAATCTTCATGGCTGTACTCGGTGAAGAAATGCAATGGCCATCCCTGTAACTTTACTTCCCGTGTTACTGTAATTTTACATTCCATGTTATAGGCTGGACTAATGAAAAAAAACCCTTCCAGCAGAGATCATGATTGGCTCAGAGGAGGTCACAAGAACTGAGCTGGACCAATGAGATTCGATCCCCGGGATGGCTGGGGAATTCGGAAGCTTCCCACCCAGCCTTTGCTCAGGATCTTCCATCTGTGTGGAAGACCATCTCTGTTTCATACACGTGGTAAATCCCTCCTTATTTTTTAAAATGTGGCTCAAATTTTTTCCTCTGATTTATTCTTAGACTTTCCCACATACTTTTCATCTTTCTTTTTTGACTACAGCTGCTTCTTAAGCCCTTTCCACTGTGCCACTTTCCACGCGGTATTAGCTGCGTTTGCACGGCACACTGAAACGCGATGTGCTTGAACGTAGACATTTTGCCAGTGTTGAGTGCCTCACAATATATTAAATGAACAAATGAATGGGTAAAGGAATGAATGAATGAAGTTATAAAGTGTGGGTGGATACAATTCCCTATCACATTTATCAGCAATAAATAGATCCCCAGATAAAGGAATCATATTAATTTCTTAGAATGTCTGGGTCATTTTCCTCATTTGTCCCCCCACACTGATTTTTACTGACTCCTATTTTTCTATATTTCAATGCTGCATTTTAAGATGTCACAACTGTTGGTATACTCCTGCTAAATCTGTCACTAATTCCATCCAACTTGTGGGATGACTGCAATGAGAGAAAAACAGTGGTGTCACCCCAGGCCCCCCCACTAACTTCCTTAGAGGAACAATCGAGATTCTTGGTGCCAACTGTCTCATTTAACGGCAAACTTAGGGGATTCAATGTCGGAATCGTGCGCTTTTATCTGCGCCTCATTGTTAGTCTTCCTGAGTGTGGAGGAGACTATTTGGATTGTTCTGGATGAAAGACAGTGGAGCAGATGCCTCTGACGCACGGACCCACCGCATCGAAGTGTCTTAGCAATGATACCCTACCACAGCTGTTAGAATGTTTGCCTTTACCAATGTGACATTTCAACAGGAGACAAATCCAAGTTATTATAAACAGATCCAAACCATTCAGTCCAAAATGGCTCATATTAGCCACTTCATGCTGCTGGCAAGCCTTGTTTCAGACCTTTGTAAACATTATTCTGGTGTATTTTATTTTTTTTCCCCTCTACAAAGCTGAATGTGTTTCAGGCTTTTGTCCTCTAAAATGTAACACTGCCAGTTTAAAATGTATGTTTAATTATATCCTAGGATGTCAGAGATGGAAATACACAGTCATTTCGCCAGCTAAGTGATGGAGGAAAAGGTGGGCTGCTGTTACGTGCTTGATCTTCGTTTTCTCTCAGCATGAGTGTCCTGAGTATCAAACGGGAGAGAAATGTATGGAAATTGAAGAATAAATTGAATGGATATTTGGGAAAAGTATTTTAATGGGAGGGGAGTAAGTAAATTCCCAGCATATATACACTTCCCAGATGACTCTGAACATTTTATTTGAACTGACATGGGTTGGATAAATATATTACTATCCTCCTTGCCTCGAACAAACAAGCAACAGACAGAAGAGGTATAAAATTTAAACAGTATATGAAGAATAAACACATGCTAGGGGATAGCCTACAGCTCCTACGTCTGTAGTGCTAAAGCGTCTACGGATACAGCCTGCATAATAGCACTTCAATGTTCCCAGTGTATTCTTATTTCTCTTCCCCCGGTGGGTGAGTGTTCTGCTAGCTAATGGAGCAACGGTGCTTGTCGAATGAATTACAAAGAAGAATGGCTTTTCTCCCTTTGAATAGGAAGACCTGCTTTCAAACCCAAGGCAGAGCAATAAAAGCCATTGTGAAGATACAGTAAAATGACATGTGCCCCAGGTAGAAGTGCCCAGTGCTGTGGGGAGTTGTCCTGGTATGTATTTGTACCTGGATACTACTTAGGCTCCCCAGGCAGGATTGGCGAATACTGGAATCTCGGCCCTTGAGAGTATCTGGCTGCATTGAGCAGAAGTTAAGGCCAATGAGAAAAATGGCACCAGGTGAGTGAATTAGCAATCTCCTTGTTTCCAGGTTGACCCTTGGAAACAATGGTGTCTATCATTCCCTGGCTTGGAGTTTTAGCCACATTATATCTTATGTCCATTATGGACAGAAGGTCGCTGACTCCCCATCTCTCCAAGGCCCCGAGCAGTGTCCCTAGGCTATCAGAGACCCTGCAATGCCAGCTTTGAATCAAGACAATGGTGCCTGGATTTATTAGTTGTACCACTAGTTGATTCCACTTGACTCTAAGTGTAAATTTAAGGCACACAGTGTACAAAGTGAGGACGTGGATCTGGTTGGTGATCAGGTAAAGAGACCAACGACCCACTCCTTCACCCCTCATTCCTCCCTCAGGGAAGCTGCACAACCATCAGGCATATCTGAACTGCCTAAGTTATAACAGCTACGAAAAACATGCTGGTCCACATTGGACAGGTACAAAAGACCAGGGTTTAAGTTCTGGCTCTAGTGCGAGCCTGGTAAGGAACAGGAACACCGAGTCCCTGGGAATCCAGGACACTCCAGGAATTGTCCCTTCTTCCCCAGCCCTACCGCTGTAACTGCCATCCCTAATTTTATTTTATTTTTTAGATTTTTCCAGCTTTCTTGAGGTATAACTGGCAAATAAAAACTGTATATATTTAGGGTATACAACGTGATGATGTCCTGCATGTATGCACTGTGAAATGATCACCAAAATCAAGCTAATTAACACATCCATAATCTGACATTGTTACCTTTATTTTTGGTACCTGCTGCCTCTAATATCAGACTGCCAACAGGCTCTTCCAACTCCCTTTCTCTAACAAGCACAGCCTGTGGAGAATCTTAGTACAAATTCAGGTTTTGTCATTTACAAAGTATTTCGAGGACTGATGTCTGACTCTGTGAATTTGATTTATTACTTGTGTGACCTTAAACCCTCGAAGCCTCAGCCTCCATATCTATAAGATGAAGATTATAGTAATGGCACCTGCCCAAAACATCTATTGGGAAGATGAACCAGAATGATGTGTATAAACACGTAGCATAAAAGAGTTCCATGTTACATGGCATTAACATTGGTTATTCTGTTAATTATTTTGCACCATAACAGTCCCTGAATGTTAAAACTTTGTAGGTGGCCTTCAAGGATCTTCATATTCTGGTCTGAACCTTTCTTTTCAAGTCCATCTCTTACTATATATATCTATATTTACCCTGATACCAGCCTAATTAATCTATTCAATCTTACTGGATAGCATGTATAATATAACCATATGGAAAATACTGTGGCATCAATAAAGTTAAACAAACAGTTTCTTACATATTACTTTGCATTGAGCAGAATGTAATTAAAGTGATTTACAGACACTATGGAATTTTGACAGTTGTCTCCCCAGGGGGCCAGGCTGCTGCCATGTTAAAACATGTTTCATTACATCTAGTGGAAATTCAAGAGGAATGCTCTTTGCAATTCAAAGGGGACAAAAATTTCAGAATAAAATTCATTTTCATTCCCTGCAGAGTTCATTAGGAACAACAGCGTGCTAGAAATTAAAACATTTAAATGTATTTAACAAGGTTCTGTAATGGGGTGACATTTATGTTTAGACAGATTCTCCAGTCTCTCTCAGTCTCTTCTGTCCCCCTAAATTCTGTGCTTAGGGAAAGAGGGAACCGCTGGCATCATTTGACTGGTTAATGATGACTAGAATCACCAGTGAAGTGGAGAGTTGAAGCAATTACCTAGATTGTTAAAGTGTAGAAAACTTTCCTCCCGGTATCTTGATATTCCAGTCAAAGTGGGTTATGATTGTTACATTAATTGAGACCAAACTGTTTGTAGTTGTGGGAATATGCATGCTTGGAAAATAAAATTGAAGTATTAAGGCCAGAATTAATTGAATCAGAAGAGAAAATTAATGCAACTTAATTCAGACACTTAAGTTAGAAAGTTGCATGCACATGAATGCACACACACACACACACACACACACACACACACACATGCCTTATCATCCACAGAATTAGCTTAAGTTCATTCACCAGTAGCATTTCTGGTATTTAGTATTTATTTTGAAATGTTAAAAAAAAAAGGTATTGAAAAATTTTAAGTGCACTACATATGT
>VMDR010008362.1:0-36917 GCA_007922815.1 Macrotus californicus | reverse complement strand
ATATTATTGAGCTAGGAAATCCTTTGAGTCTTTCCTGTGATGTGGAAGGTTTTTATATAACATGGTGAATACTTTGCTCATGAAAATTTTATTGCCTTCCTCAATTTTCCTCTGCTTCCTGCATCATGTTTGCCTGTTTATATTCTTTAAAAAAAACCCAAACTTGATTTCCTATCAAATTTTTTAAGGCTTTACATTTTATATATAGTTTTCACCTAATGGTGCTTTATGTTTTTTAAATATATGCCTGTTGGGGGTGAAGTTAATGTAATAGAGAACTCTATGTAGGAAGTCAAGGTTGTCCTTAATATCAGGTTAGAAGAGCCTTTTCCTACTCTTGGATAATAAAAAGTAATCTTGACTTACTCCATTTTGATTTAAATTTTTTTAAATTTTTATTTAATTTTAGAGAGAGGGGAAGGGAAGGAGAAAGAGAAACATCAATGTGTGGTTGCCTCTCCCACACCCCATACTGGGAACCTGCCCCACAACCCAGGCCTTTGCCCTGACTGGGAATCAAACCACCAACCCTTTGTTTCATAGGCCTGTGTTCAATCTACTGACCTACAACAGCCAGGGATGATTTTAATTTTTTTTTTAAGAGAGAGAGGGGAAGGGAGGGAGAAAGGGGGAGAAAACATCGATGTGAGAAACATCAATTGGTTCCCTCTCACATGCACCCCAACCAGGGACTGGACCCACAACTTACGCATGTGCCTGACCGGGGAATCAAACCAATGACCTTTTGCTTTGTTGGACTAGTATGCCCAACTAACTGAGCCACACCGATATTACTGGGCACATTATGATTTTAGATTTAGCATTTTTATATAGGTTATAATCTTTTCCCCCAAGTTAATGATTGGCTAGTTTTCCTATTTCTATTTATTAAAATAACTCATACATTTCCTTACTATTTTTAAATGCCATTTTCATAGACTGTCACATACTCAACTATGTATAGTAAACTCCTATTATGATCCTTAAATGAATCAGTCTTTTTGTTATAAATAGCAAGTGGGGTTTTTCTTTGTTCTTTCATTTTTTTGGCTTTGATGGTATAGACAAGACCATCATTTCTTATTTTTACTTCATCTTTAGGCATCATACTGTAAAAGAACTTTCTTACACCAAGATTATATTAATATATTTCTTAAATTTTGTGTTTGGCTTGCTGGCCTTTTGACATACGAATTTTCAGAGTATTGATCCAAATGAAATTCTTCTGTGTTGGCCAAGAGCCATTGTCAAGTTCCTATAATTTTTTTTTTTTTGTAAGATTTTATTTATTTATTTATTTATTTATTTATTTTAGAGGAAAGGGGAGGGAAGGAGAAAGAGAGGGAGAGAAACATCAACTTGTAGTTGCCTCTCGTGTGCCCCCTACTGGGGACCTGGCCCGCAACCCAGGCATGTTCCCCAACTGGGAATCAAACCAGCGACCGTTTGGTTCTCAGGCCCGCGCTCAATCCACTGAGCTATACCAGCCAGGGCAAGTTCCTATAATTTTTTGAAATTCCAATAGATAAGATAGTTTAATATGGGGGAGGATTTAGAACTTCATTGTACTGGATTTATATATCTTCCATAACTACCCTGTGTCTCTGGTTACTGCCTTTTATATATTGCAATATGACTTAATTCATGTAGGTACTATTTAAAAGTTTTTTTATTGATTTTGGAGAGAGAGGGAGAGAGCGAGAAACATTAATTTGTCATTCCTTTTTATTTATGCATTCATTGATAGGTTCTTGTATGTGCCCTGACTGGAGATCAAGCCTGCAACTCTGGCATATGGAGATGATGCTCCAAACAACTAAGCCACCCTGCCAGGGCGGTGCTGTTTTCATTAAATCTTTTTTATTTTTATGATAATAGTTTTATTTTTATGATAATCATTTTTATGATAGGAGTTCCTTTCTATTTCAAAAATTTTGTTATTGGTGATATTACAAATGATTTCCTTACTATATGATCTATTTCCACTAATCTATAATGTCTGAGTAGATAGTCTTACATAAGAGAATGATAGTTTTATACCTGTCCTTAGGCCTCACATTTGTTTTTCTTGTAATTGGCTAGAACTCTACGGAATGATGTTCAGTAATGATAGTGTTGGGACTTTTTATGTCTGCTTTCATAAGTGAGTTTGCTTGACACTTAGTACTGATCTTTGCCGTGGGTTTTTGAGTTCTGGTTTCATAATGACAGTTTGAAAGCCTTCTATTTCTTTTCTCTGGTTGGTTTCTATGACATGGGAATTGGCCTTTTCTTGAAGATGATATGACAGGCCTCACCCCTTACCATATCCAAGGCCACAGCCATTTGGAGAATTAATTCTCTGACACTCTTCTTAACATTCTTCTGTGTGTGTTTGTCCATGTGTTTCTTTCTTTAAAATGTCTGCAGGTCCCTGGCATTTTGACTCTGTTCCTGTGGATAGTGGCTTGTTCTGAGGTTCCACAAAGGATCCTGTTCCCAAACAGGTGATTTGCATAAGTAGCATGTCCTGTGGCCTCTGAGAAGCTGAGCTGGTGTCCTGCAGGGGGCCCAGATTTTCTCTTGAATCTGGATGCCACAGGGGAGGTGTGGGCTCTGTGCCCTCCTCTTTTTCCACGCAGGCATGCTGGCTTTTGAGGACTCTGCTCCTGTCAAGGGCGGTCCCTTTGAGCCAGGTCGTGGGTAAAATTGTGCTGTTGTCCAAAATGTCACAGCAGTGCTCCAGAGTCGGGACACTTGCCCTTACCCTGGCTGTAGAATTCTTCCCCTCAGCAGGGTATTATCTAGTGCCCTCTTCTCTATTCTCCTGAGAGAGGACAGGGCAGGCAGGCAGGCAGGGAGGGGTCAAGTCACCAAGGCCAGAGGAAGGTGGCAGTGGGAGGACTGTGTGCGTGGCAGAACAGTGCCGCTCACCACAGTGAAGAGAGCGAGGGACTGCATCTCCTACGTTTGTTCCCAAATGAGAGAGTCTACTTTGAGACTCAGAATAATTGAAACATCTTTTTCTCTTCAGACATTTTTTTTTTTTTTAAGAACAATTCAAACTCATAGCTTTCCTTTTAAAACAGAAGCAGGGCATTTTTGCTGCATATGGTTTTCTTCTCTAGAAGTAAAGCCAGAGTAAGTTAATTCAGCCCCCCAAACTGAGATTTTTTTCCCTGTATTGACTTACTTTCTTAACATCAGTTGTGGCTGACAGGTAATAAAAGGCTACGTAATAAACCTTACATTGCAGGTAAAATGGTGTAAGTGAAGGGAATATATGGCCTTCATTGATTACCTGAGAGTTAAAGAAGGATTGAAAATCAGCTTTTATACTGTCTAAATTAAAGTTTTGTTTTTTTGTAAGGGAAGCAGATGATTAAAAATTAAGACAGCTAAGCAAATAAATGAAATAATACAGATGATTATCAAAGTAGAAAGCTGTTTGGAGACAGACAGTACATCTTTGGAAGGCTGAGGCAGAGGCCTGTGCATCGCACAGCGAGGCCTCATGGTCACTCGGTCTCCTCCCCACTGCTTATGTGAATGTTGTATAGCCTTGCAACCTGCATAAGGTTCCTGTGGATTCACCAGTATCTCATCTTACCCCCCACCCCCCACCAGTGTACAAGGCCCCATTGTAAGACCTTCCAGTGCTTTCATCCCGGAAGGGGCAGGTAGAAAAGTGGGCAGGTTAGGGTGAGTGACCTCCAGAAGGCTTTCTGGGGCAGTGGCATAGAGGGTAAACCAGGATGTTCCCTCCTCCGGAACTGCTGTGCTTCTGTAAGCCAGTGTCTGAACCAGGTGTAAACTGAGTTGCACACGTCGCCTTCAGCATGCTGTTCAGTGTGGACACCTGGCTTTGTGTCAGGCAGTCATCTCCAGTCCCTTCATGGGGTTTACAGCTCCTGTGGGAGACAAGCACGTTAACTCCAACACTTAAGTATGATTAGTGTTTGGAACACCCAATAGATGAAGTGAGTCCCTGGAAAGATAACCAAGGAAGTGATGTTAGCACGAGCCTGCGGCTGGGTTCAGGGACAGACACCTGCAGACTCAGACACTGGACAGCTGCTCTGGCCAACAGAACATGCCACGGTGATAGACATGTAATATACTGTCCAATACCGGAGCCGCTGACCCTGGAAATGTGGCTCATGCAACTGAGGAGCTGAATTTTTCATTTTATTGACTTTGAATTCACCGGTTTCTATAGCAGCACAGGTACAGAGAGTTTCCTACAATCATATTCCCTGGAGCTGAGCACTTCTAGCATGTCATGCGGCCTTCTATCTTTTACATGTCTGCTGCCTTGACAATGACATTACTGGGAGAAATGCTCAGAAATGGCAGGATTGGCCCTGTCCCCTAATGCCCTCTGTCCATTTTTGCTAATAAAAAAACACATCCAGTTCTAGTAGTGGCTAGCATCTTGACATGTCCACTATGCCAGGCATCGAGTGGTGAGGCCTCTTAGGTATATTAGCTTATGGAAGCTTCACAGCTCTAAAAGGGAGGTGGGTCCATTGTTTCTTACTTGCAGATACGGGGACAGACTCCAGGACATTAAGTTGCCCAGGATCACAAAACCAGTTAGCAGAACTAACTCCTTCAGTCTGTGTGGGGTCCAGAGGTCATGCCTGCAACTCGGTGTCCCGTGTCTGGGTCTTGGGGGATTTATGCATCTCTTGCTTGCTTTGGCCTGTTCACAAAAGTATTGTTGATGCCCCTTTTAGGGCAGCCCCATACCACTGCCTTCTCCTCAACTTCTGGGACATGTGTATATCTTCTTATAATCTGCAGGTCCCTGAGTACTGACTGTCACAGGCTGCTGCGTCTTTCCTGTTGACTCATGTTTGGTTGCTCCACTGAAAATTTTACTTAGAGAAATGCTGCCTCCAAAGTACTTGACTGCCAGCAAGCCCAGAAAGTCTTGGGCCCCAGATCTGTATGAGCTAGACAGTGACTTGACTAAGGAGCCGGATGCCATCATCGGAGAAGGCGCAACTGACTCTGAATTCTTTCATCAGAGGTTTCGGAATTTCCTCTACGTGGAATTTGTTGGGCCTCGGAAGACCCTGATCAAACTCCGAAACCTCTGCCTCGATTGGTTGCAGCCAGAGACTCATACCAAAGAGGAGATTGTGGAGCTCTTGGTCCTTGAGCAGTACCTGACCATCCTCCCAGAAAGGATCAAGCCTTGGGTGCGAGCAAAACGGCCCCAGAGCTGTGAAAAGCTCGTGACCCTGCTGGAGAGATACAAGGAGATGTTTGAGCCAGAAGGTGAGACTGCAAAGATGATGGGGCCGCCAGGAGGCTGCGTGCCCCCAGCTTCTCAGCCCTGGCACTGCTCATGTTCTGGGCCAGATCACTCTGTGGGAGGGTGTCCTGTCATAAGGTGTATAGTGGCACCTGGCTTCTCCACTCACAAGATGCCAGTTGTACCTCCCTCCCCAGCTGTGACAACCAAACATGTGGTATGGCCAGTGTCCCTGGTTAGAAACCACCCACCCACCACCCTGGGGTGTAGGGGAAAGGAGACACTTCAGTGCAAGGGATTCCGTGAGGAGCTGGCACGTGCCTTGCGCTCTGGCTCCAGTTTCTGTAGACCTAGGGGTGTGGAGCCCCAGGAACTTGTACGTGGCTGCGGTTGTTAGAGAGGAGGTAGGCACGGTTACAGCTGTGTCCCCACCCAGGTATGGTGGGAAGCTGAAGTGTGATGGACTCACAACACTTGAGCTTCTCATGGAGGTGGGATTGTTTTGAGGTCCTGGGGGGCAGTCCTCTCCACCACTTGGGGAAACGTGAGAGTGTGGGCAAAAGATGGTCAAACGCTAAGTGGGTGTCTGGTGTCCTCTCAGACAACAGCAGTGACATCCACAGTGAAGACAGCATGGGCCGGAAGGGAGCGGAATCCCCACCACCACGCTCTGCCTATTTCTACAGTAAGTAATCAGTCAGGTTATGCCACCCATGGGGCCATTTCCAAACTTCAGCCCAGTCTGCCCAATGTGTACAGGTGCTCGGTGGGCATCTAGACCCCAGGGAAGGCAGGTCCGCCTTCCCCAGGGCAGCTGCTTCTGCTCAGAGATCTGAGGGGAATGTCGATTAACTGATGAAAAAATGAGGCATTTTTATGTCAAAAGCAGACACCAATTTATGGAGTGAAATGCAGCGTGTGTGTGTGTGTGTGTGTGTGTGTGTGTGTGTGTGTGTGTGTGTATTAAATTTTATTTATTTTTATGGAGAGGAGAAGGGAGGGAGAAAGAAAGGGAGAAAACCATCAGTGTGTGGTTGTCTCTCGTGCATCCCCTACTGGGGACTTGGCCCACAATCCAGGCATGTGCCCTGACTGGGAATTGAACCAGTGACCAGGCCGGCACTCACACCAGCCAGGGAACAATGTATACTTTTTTAATGATGGAAATATTTCAAGCTGGAAATTTGCAGTAGGCTATTTCAATCTGTGCCCATAGCCTTCCCAGGGTGGGGCAAAGTTCACCCCTTTGCTTTTATTTTTAAAGCTTCTTAAAAGGAGCATTGCTTTTGGGGAGGGCATGTGTTTTGTAAGTAGAGTACTGTGCACATTAAGAGTTGCTGGGGTAAGCCAGACAACAGAGGGGCTGATGTCCATTTTCCTGGGTGTGGACTTGATAGTGTAGGAACTGGGGAACTGGCAAAAGTGTCTGAAGCTTTGGGAGTTGCTTTAAAGGAAGCCTCACTTAGGCAAAGCCTCCAGAAACAGTGTTGCAGTTCTAGGGTGATGGAGGGTCCAGATCACCCTTGGGTGTCTGGAGACCCCAATTGAGATCTATTTCCTCAAGGCAGGAGCAGGGGTTGTGTTCTCTGACGGGGGTTGGGGGTGTACATGTAAAAAGGGAACCCGTGTGTCAGAGTGCTTTGTTCACTCCTCAAACGTCTGGCTTTCTCAGGGGACCGGGACAGGGATTGGGAACAGGACTGGCATCGTGACCGAGATCGGGATTGGGATCGTGACCGAAACCGGGACTGGGATCGTGACTGGGACCGGGACTGGGATCGTGACCGGGACCGGGACTGGGATCGAGACCGGAATTGGGATCGTGACCGGGACCGGGACTGGGATCGAGACTGGGACCGGGCCTGGGAGCGAGAGCGGATGCGGGAGCGAGACTGGCTGCGGGAGCGAGACCGGCTGCGGGAATGGGACCGGAGGGGCAGAAGCAGGGACCTGGAGTTTCGAGAGCGCTGGCCATACACCAGGAGTCCCAGAAGGAGTAAGTCCTGCGTCCTGACCTGCTCCCTGATGTGCCTGCACAGTTGGCAGGGCCTTTTCCTTCAGGATGCCTTTCCTTTCCCAGGATTTCCTCAGCGGGATCTTTCCCTTCCTATGATGGAGAAAACAACTTTTGCAATGGAAAGAGGGCGCAGACGTAGGAACCTCATGATGGAATATGAGTCGCAGTCCCAGGTATGCTTAGGTTTCCTCTCTTCCTGGAAAGGCTTTCTTCATTTCATGGCAGAGATGCCTTTCTTTCCTACCAGGCTGTATATCCTCTGCCCCTAAAATTCCACCTGGGTGGCGGAGCCCCAGTCACTCCCTGAAAGGATCCCAGGCCTGTCCCCAGAGGAGACAAGCGGCCAGGGTGACTGCTACCTATGTCCTGATTCATCCACCTAGTCAGAGGAGTTCTCCCACTCAGCACTTTGTCACTCTGTAGGTTGTCATGTTGGCTGTTCCCTAGCGGGCCAGGGAAGCAGGGCAGTTCTGGAGAACTTTCTGTCCCTCAGTAGGGAGCCAGGGAAGTTGCAACTCCACAGGGCAGACTGGTGAGAGAGAGCAAAGGCTCTGGAGCTAACAAGAGCTTGGTTCGAAGCCCAGCTCTGCCACCTGCTAACTGTGCGGCCTGGGATCATTTCCTTAACGAAGCTGAACCTCAGTTCCCTCATCTGTAAAATGGGTGTGGTGAGGAGTGAGTGAGAGTCATACACGTACATGAAGTGCTTAATACAGTCCTGCACCGGGTAGGCACACGCATGATGCCAGCAGGTACGGCAGTCATTGTAAGAGGCAGTGCTCTAGGGAAACTGGCGAAGGGAAAGGACATGGGATTTGAGCTACCCTTAAGGAGGAAGGGAGGTCACTGGTGACACGGCAGTGTGGAGGAGGGCCACCAGAGAGACAGGGCTTAGCCCGCATCTCTTTTCACATTTAAGCACCCGCCTAGGTCAGGCCCTGGGAAGTCTGAGGGTGACCAAGGCAAGGCCCTTGCTCTGGAGGCTTTCAGCCTTAACAACAATCAGTACAAATAACCCTCTGTATAAATAGTGTATCTGACTGCTGATTGGTCAGTCAGAGCCCTTGCCCAGCTGTAGTGTGGGGTGAGGGGAGCTCAGGCATTGGGCAAAACCCAAGTAAAGGTGTTGAAGCAGGAACCAAATATAGGCTAGACTGGCTAGAACACAGAGGGCATGAGACTCAGGCTGGGCTGGAAGTGTGGATGGGCCCAGTCCCTGGCCTCCTGTAGCCCAGCAAAGTGTGCAGGTCTGTTTCCAGGGCTCTGAGGTGGATTAATAATGGTTCCTGTGGTGGGATGTATTTGATGGGTCAGATGGTGGAGGACTTTGAATTCTACCCTGAAATCTCTGTCATTTGTCCACTGTCTTAGAAGTGGACAAGGACCTACAGATGAGGATGAGGATGAGGATCCACATGTTGAAAGCAGAGCTTCTGCAGCAGCAATGCATGGGAGGGGGTCATAGCAGATGGGTGGGGTCACAGGTGACCCAGGTCCTCCAAGCCTGAATGTGGGTTATATCTTTGTTGTCTTGGGGAAAATACCCACAGTTTTGTAGCACACTTAGTTTGTCACAAATTTTGATTTCTTATTCGGAGACACCAAATTGACCAAAATTTTAGGAATCCACATAAAAATGTTAATTGTAGAAACTTTTAAACTTGATTTTGAAGAAGAAGCTTCCCCAGTATGAATGTGTCCCATGTGAAGGTGGTTCAGTGATTTCTGAACACCAGTCTATGAGCCAGTGATGAAGTGTTCAGTGGTCTGTGGGGAAGTGGGAAATGTGGATGATTTTATTTGGGGAGGTGTTAAAATACTATTTTATGAATTGAAGATGATAGGAGATTGGTAGTTGGATTTTGTCTCATGTTGCTTTTCAAATGCCTGCCCTTGACAGTAAAGAGTTGACCCAATGTCTGTATAGTGTACTGATTCCTGCTAACTCAGTATGGTAGAAATAGCAGCTAAAGGTATAAACTACATTTTGGGGATGTACAAAACAGGAAGTTCTCATCTTTTAGCATTACATGTGAATCTCTTAATGGTTCTCTGGACAGCATCTATGAACAGGGGAATTGATTGCGGCTTGTACAAATTTAGGTACCATTGTTGATTACAAACACGAAGTGAACAAACTGCTTTAGAGCTACCCACTTGCAGCAGATTACCAATTTTACATCAAAGCATTGCTCTTCTTTCATACATTTCAAAATTGAATGTACATTTTTACTCAGATTAGGCAAATGGAGACAAAGATATGAAAAAAGTCCCTTCCCTTTTGGCATTACCCTTAGAGTCTGTCAACACCAGAGATGGTGACCCCTCTGACTCCTTCAGCGCCCTGAGTTCTTGACCTCATCTGCTCTCTGCCAGCCCCTGTTTGGAGCTCTGGTCTTCCCCTCTCTCACAAGTGCATTTTCACTGTAATAAGCCAGGGCTGAGGCCTGAGGAAGCACTGTTATTGCAAACCCCAGCACAGTGGAACTCTTGCTCTGGAACTTGCCATCTGACCCACAAAAATGATGTGATTTAGCTGTACAGGGTGCTAATTATGCAATTTTGCAATGCCTCCTGAGCTTTTCTAGTTCATTGTCCTAGAAATTCTCAGCCTTAACCTAGAGTTTCATTTCTGAAGCTCTGCTTAGTTTTGGTGGTTTTTGCTGTTTAATTACCAGATGCTGGCAGTTGCTTTCCTCCTAAATCCCAGTGCCTTTGCTTATTTATCTCTCTCAATATGAGATGCACCCAATTGTGCAAACACTCTTTTTGCTCTATTTCCACAGGGCTACAATGTCCATGCTACTTCTCAGTCATGGAATGATAATAAATTATCAAAATATCTTTATATAATAGTTTAGAGTAATAATAGGTTTTCTTTATATAATTCTTTCCTAACACTTAAACCAGTCATCACATTGCAGAACAACCTCACCCACAATACTTCAAGGCAGGCTGATGCCCTTCTCTCCATTTTACAGATGAACCTGAGGCTCAGATTTCTGTTCCCAAGATTGCACGGCTCAGAAATGGTGCAGGTCTCCTTGAACCCTAGTTTTCTCTAGCTCCGAAGCCCATGGGCCTCCCACGGCACCATCTCCCTCCTGCAGTCTATCTCCAGGCATTGGTGCCATACTCCCCAGGACTGGCACCCTCTGAAAGCAGTCATGTTCCAGTGCAGTAATAAGAAAGGGTTCTGCAAGATTCTGCACAGAAGACTCTCCTGAGTAATGCAGGGAATTTAATAGTTCTTTTCAGGAAAGTATCCATTAAAATAGAAAAGGCAGCTATAAAATGAAGGCACTCAGTGCTTATTAAGTCATTCCTGGGTTATTTGGGACTTGTATACACCTAGAGGAGCCCACATTGTAGCCATGCTGTACAAAGGAGGTGGGTGCAAGAGGGTGGCAGGGGGACAGGGGCTGGGGAGCAAGGCTTAAGGCACACCTCCTGACCAGATGTCTGCTAAAACATACCTTTCTTTCTGTTCCCCGCATGTGCCGTGCATAGTTGATATTCAGCCTATTGAAGCTTTCCCACCAGCCCCCTTTCTCTCTCTGTCAGAATCTTATCCACCACTTAAAGCCCCACCCAAGGCCCTCTACAAAATCTTTGCTCGCTCGTCCAGCCCACCCTGAACTGTCCCTCCACTAAACCCGTTTAGCACTAATTATCTGTACCCCACTTTATTGTTTATTGTTCTCTAATTGTTTCATGAGTCTTTTCTCTCCAACCAAATTATAAGCTGCATGAGGGCAAGGAATATGTGTCATACGTCTTTTGGATCTTCCTCAGAGTATAGCACCAAGGTAGGTACAAAGTAGGTCCGTAGTAAAACTTGACTTGGATCACTCAGAACCCCAAACGCTGTGAGCACTTTCTGCACACCTTTGTGTGTGTAGCGCCTGTGTTGCCAGCATTCTTCTCTCTTCGGTTGCCCATGGGAACTGACTCCACTGACAGGCCTGTGTTTGCTGTTCTAGGATGCAGGATCATACCAGGACGTTTTGGACCTCACTGAGGACAGGAAGCTTCAGAACCCAATTCAGGACAACATGGAGAACTACAGGAAGCTGCTTTCGCTGGGTAAGCTGCTGCTTCTCCCGTCATTGGAGCGTTTTGTTACCTTACTCTTTTCAGTTGCAGGATATGAGAGTCCATGTTAATATATTTGACTTCAAGGGTGATAAAAAAAAAAGCCTTTAAAAGATTTCAATCAGAAGAATAAATGGAGAGATTTGTGTTTTTAAGAAATCATTCTGGCTGTGGGTGAAGACCATATTGTACAGGGTGGAGAGAACAGAAAGATGGCACTTGCCACAAGAGTTGATACTTTTATAGACTGGTAACAGCAGAGATTTTTACATATACATTTAGACCAGGATCCTGAGCTTCAGTTTAGACTGTCCTACAAGACAACTAGCGTGGTCATAGCAGGCAGTTGGCTTTGCAGGTCTGGTGCTGGAAAGAGAGAACTGTACCAAGAGTGTTGTGTAAGGCACTGGAAACCTGAGGAGCTCTAGTGTATGGAGAAGAGGTGGGCAGAGAAGAGTTGCAAGGTAGGAGGAAAACCATGGAGGCCAATGAAAAAGTATATGAAGATTTAGCAGGTGGTTGTGAGAAGGTGAGGCCTGAAAAGGATGCATTGAATTTAGGGACATACGAATGTCTAGGCACAAATTTGTAGGTGGAGTCGGGAAGATTAATTAAAATTCGGATTAGAGTGGTAGTAAAGGAATGAGACTGCAAATAGAAGACATTCAAAGGATTGGATATGAGCTACTTCACGTTTAGTGGCTCAGAGAAAGACAGACATCAATTTATGGTGATGAGACTTGGTCCCCTACTTGAGTATGAGCTGTCGTATTATCGTGAACAGGGGTTCAGCTTGCCGAAGACGATGGCCACTCCCACATGACACAAGGCCATTCAAGGTCAAAGAGAAGTGGCTACCCAAGCACCAGTCGAGGTAAGCACTAGGCAGATATGCATAGTGGCCACTTTAATCAATGAGAAGGACACTATATATACATACAGTGAGTCCTCACTTAACGTCGATAGGTAGTGCGACTTAACCTGAAACATCTAACGAAACCAGTTTTACCATAGGCTAATTGACATAAACAGAGTTAACTTCCTACGGCATCTGATCCATGGTAAAATGAAACGACCTTGAACGAAACGATGTTACTGGAGGACCAGCTATACTGATGAACCTTTAACAATTTATATTCACACTGCTATACAGAAATCCTGCTGTTATTGTGCACAAGTACAGGACCTAGGGAGTATTTACATGTACTCTTTCTTTTCAGGTCTGAAAACCATGCCTGAAACCAAAAAGTCAACCCATCGCCGGGGAATTTGTGAAGATGAATCTTCCCACGGGGTGATAATGGAAAAATTTATCAAGAATGTTTCTCGAAACTCCAAATCTGGAAGGGCGAGGGACTCTAATGATCGGTCACTGAGGTTCCCCACAAGGCCAGACCATGATTGGAAAGAAGTTTCCTTCAACAAGAGGGAGTCATTGATTCAGGAGAGGGGCTGTGGAGGGAATGCCTTTGGGGGAGGCTTTAGTTGTGATTCAGACCTTGTTTCCAAAAAGAGAATTCTTGAAAGAAAAAGGCGCTATCAATTTGATACAGATGGGAATGGTTCCATTCATGATCAGAGAGGTGGTCCAAGGAAGAGACCATTTGAATGTAGTGCCATAAGAAAATCCATGAGCATTAGCAGCCTTCGTTCCTCCTTCACTGAGTCGCAGCCGCTTGATTTTGGGGCAATGCCTTATTTGTGTGATGAGTGTGGGAGGGCTTTCAGTGTGATTTCTGAGTTTGTTGAACATCAGATCATGCACACTAGAGAGAATCTCTATGAGTATGGTGAATCCTTTATTCATAGTGTGGCAGTCAGTGAGGTTCGGAAAAGTCAGGCTCGAGGGAAGCGTTTTGAATGTAAGGAGTGTGGGGAAACCTTCAATAAGAGTGCCACTCTTGCTGAACATAGGAAAAGTCACTCTAGAGAGTATTTCACAGAATATAATGATGAGGGATATGAGGAGCCCTTCATGCCTAGCCCTACTTTCCGTGAGCTTCAGAAAATCTATGGGAAAGATAAATTCTATGAGTGTAAGGTGTGTAAGGAAACCTTCCTTCATAGTTCTGCCCTGATTGAACACCAGAAGAAAACCCATGGAAGAGGTGACAAAGATGATGAGGATGGGGAAACCTTTAAGCTCAGCCCAACCTTTAATGAGCTTCAGAAAGTATATGCTAAAGAGAAAATGTACGAATGTAAGGTGTGTGGGGAGACCTTCCGTCACAGCTCATCTCTGAAAGAGCATCAGAAGATTCACACTAGAGCAAACTTATTTGAAAAGAAGAGTAAAGTACGTGAGGAAACCTTTATTCCTGGTCAGTCCCTTAAGAGGTGGCAGAAAACTTACTCAGAGGAGAAGCTCTATGACTTTAAAGATGGTGGGAGTGCCTTTAGGCAAAGCTCAGACCTAAGTGAGCATCACAAAATTCATTCCCGAAAGAATCTCTATGAAAGCAGAGGCTATGGGAAGTCTGTTATTCACAGTGTGCCCTTCACTGAATCTCAGAAGAGTCATACTATAACAAGACCACCTGAAAATGAAGACGAGAAGGCGTTCACCATTAGCTCTAACCCTGATGACAACCAGAAATTTCCCACTAAAGAAAATGTCTATGAGAGGAAACCAAATGAGAGGTCTGTTATTCATACCTTAGCCTCTGCTGAAGCTCAGGAAAGTCACAGTGTAGTGGGGCCCAATAAACTGAAAGTGATTGCAGAGTCTACCATTCAGAGCCCAAATGTTACTGAACATCAGGAAGCCCATGCTGGAGAGAAGGCCTCTGAAGGAAAGAAATATGAGAGATCTGTTATCCATAGCTTAGCCACTTTCAAACTTCCCAAAAGTCCCAGTGGAAGTGAATGTAATGAGAAGGGAAAGTCCTCCACTTACGTCTCAGATCTTCATGATAAACAACAGAAAACTGCCAGAGTGAACCCTTATGAAGAGGGTAAAAATAGCTCTGTTATACGCAGTGTATCCCATACTGAACCTCCAAAAAGTCTTACTGGAGAAGGAACCAGTGAGTTTAAGAAGGATGACCAGTCATCTGTTTCCAACTCAAATGCCCATGAACATCAGAAGGCTCATGCTAAGAAGAAAAACATTGAGCGTAGGAACTGCGAGACCTCAGTAATTCACTCCCTACATTTTGGTGAACCTGAAACATTTCGCCCTAGAGAGAAATGTTATGAATGTCCAGAGTGTGGAGAGTCCTTTGTTCGTAGCTCTGACCTCACTGAGCATCAGAAGATTCACCATAGAAAGAAGCCTTCTGGAAGCCAAAACTATGAACGATCTGTTATTCGCAGCTTAGCTTCCACTGACCCCCAAAAGAGTTATGCTGAACAGCCAGCGCAGACAAGTTACACTCAACAGTCAGTGGTGATTAGTTATGCTCAACAGCCAGCACAGGCAGGTTATGCTCAACAGCCAGCGCAGACAGGTTACGCTCAACAACCAGCGCAGACAGGTTATGCTCTACAGCCAGCGCAGATAGGTTACGCTCAACAGCCGGTGCAACAAGAATGTAAGGATTGTGGGCAACGCTTTGCTACCATTGAAGACCTTAGTGCACATCAGAAAATCTATGCCCAAGAGGAATTCCACGGGGGGAAGCCGTTTGGAGACTCTGTAGGCCTTGATGGGCCTGGGCAGGATGAGGAGGATAAGCAGGACGAGGATGAGCAGGATGATTCTGAGGACACAATCTATGGATGTAAGGACTGTGGGCTGGGCTTCGCAGATCGCACAGACCTTAAGGACCATCAGAAAGTTCATAATAGAGAGTATCTCATTGACACTCGTGAGTACACACATTCTGTAATTCACACTCATTCCGTCAGTGAATATCAGAGAGATAACACTGGAGAGCAGCTTTATGAATGCCCGGCATGTGGGGAGTCTTTTGTTCATAGCTCATTCCTTTTTGAGCATCAGAAAGTCCATGAGCAAGATCCATTTTATGGACAGAGGCGGTATGATGAGCCTTTCATGCAACCTCTGGTCATTAACCCACAGAGGCTTCATGACCCACAGAAGACTCCTACAGGAATGTTCCTTCAGTGCCAACTGTGTGGACAAGACTTCATTCATGGCTCAGTCTTTAATGAACACCTGGCACTTCATATGGAAGAGAATTCACTGGAACAGGGCCAAAGAAGTGGAGATGCTGTCAGTCCAGGCTTATCCTGCACCGAGTCACAGAGAAGTCAGGCTGAAGAGCACTATGAATGTGAAACATGTGGAGAATCCTTCCTCAGTCAGTCAGACCTGAGGGATCACATGAGAATTCATGAGAAAGATGAGCCCTATGATTATGGGGCTTCCTTTGTTCATACTTCATTTCTTACTGAGCCCCCCAAAAGAGATTCACCTTTCTATGAGTGCAAGGACTGTGGGAAGTCCTTTATTCATAACACAGTTCTCACTAAACATCAGAAGCTTCATCTTGAAGAGGAAGAAGCAGCAGCCCAGGAAGTTGAAGCCAATGTGCTTGTTCCACGAGAAGTTCTGCGGATCCAGGGGTCAAATGTGGAAGCTGCTGAGCCAGAGGTAGAGGCTGCTGAGCCAGAGGTGGAGGTCGCTGAGCCCAATGTAGAAGCTGCTGAGCCCAATGGGGAGGCTGAAGGGCCAGATGGGGAGGCTGCAGAGCCCAATGGGGAAGCCGAGCAACCCAATGGAGAGGCCGAGCAGCCCAACGGGGATGCCGATGAACCAGATGGGGTGGGCATTGAAGACCCCGAAGAGAGAGTAGAAGAGCCAGAGGGAAAGGCCGAGGAGCCAGAGGGAGATGCTGATGAGCCAGATGGTGCAGGGATCGAAGACCCAGAAGAAGAAGGTGAAGATCAAGAGATTGAAGTGGAAGAACCATACTATGATTGCAGGGAATGTGGAGAAACCTTCACTTCCAACTCAGCCTATGGTGAGCACCTGAAGACCCATGCCAGGGTGATCATATTTGAGGCTGGAAATGTCTATGGGGAAAGCTCACGTTACACTGAACATGCCAGCACCAGCACTAGTGACCACGATAGGGCTGATGACAAGTACTTCAAATGTGATGTCTGTGGGCAGCTATTTGGTGACCGTCTGTCCCTTGCTAGACACCAGAATACCCATACTGGCTGAGAACACAAGTGTGAAGATTGAAAACCTTTACTTAGAACTTAAACCTCAGAGAATTCAAACCAATTCATAATAATGTCAGAAGGAAACTTAACCTTGGCTTTTAACATCAGACAACTTGGACTAGAAAGGAACTGAAGGTGTTGGAGGTTACATCGGTCTTAACTGTCCCCATCAAACACCAGTGTGCCTGTGGGGAAACCACGGCGTGTACCTTACCTTTTTCTTCCAAGTACTCAGATTGAGGGAAAGCCCGAGGAGATTCTGAGACTACAGAAATAGCCCCAGCCACCTGTAAATGACACGTCTGTAACCTCTATATAATTTTCCCGGGATGTATATAAAATAGCAAAATCATAGCAAAATAGTGATCACAAATATTTGGATTTAACATGATACATAATTAACAGTTTGCAGAATTACCTTACCTGGAACGCTTTGATTGGGTGGGGGTGGGGGTGGGGAGGACGAAATGAGCAACAAATTGGGATATATTTGTAAGCCTCTTAGATCCTGTGAAAGATTTATTGTGCATTATTTTAACCCCTTCAGTATATTTTTGAGTAATTGTGTTATTCCTTACACTTAAGTGTTCCTGTAAGGGTGTAGGCATGGAAGATAATATATCTTTTACTCTGTGATGTTTGAAAAGAGAAGTGCTTTGACCTTCCTTTTCAACCATCTGTCTACACCAACACTTTGGAACCTAATGTCTAAGCCTTTGAATTATGTGGATTGATCTTTTGTGACCCAGGTTGATCCCTTGCTATATTGTACCTTGAAGTGATTCTCATGCAAACTTTTTAACCAACTTAATGTGTATTCAATAGTGAATTCACAAAAGCGGAAGCTTTTCCCTGTAAATGTTGCTTTTTTGCCTTTAAAAGAGTGGGTTGCAACCGTTACTAGATCAGGGCAGTGACTAATGAAGGTTGAGAACCATAGGAAGAGGCCCTCATGTTGTAAATAAGGTAACAACTTTCTTCACTTCTTTGTGCGCTTCCTGCCTTAAGTGATCAGTAAGTAACACTGTGGCTTCATTAGAATGTACTGCCACAAGTCAGCTTGCACCTGGGTGCCCAGGAGGTAGTATCCCTAGAGCTTTCTCTTGCTGAACTTAATTCTTGTCCTCAACTTCTCTGACCCTCAACCCCATGTCTAATTTGCATTTCTTTTTTTAAAAGCGCTTACTTCACAGTCAACCCAAGCTTAACATGGACTCAGGTTTCCCAGCAGCCTTAATTTGTTTTGTTATCTTCTGTTCCTTCATCTTTCAACCCTCCTAAGTACTTCTGAGCTGCCCATCAGTGTTGTGTTGGTCTGATTGCCTTAGTTTTCCATTAGTTACAGATTGACCTCATAGCTTACGGTTTCCTGTATCTTTTTGTGTGGACTACCTGTGTTCCTTTTGCTTCCTCTCACATAAAGACTATTGAGACATTTTTGGGCTTTGAGTTGGCTGGAAAAAATTTTCAAAAATTTAAAAAAAAAATTAAAGTAGATCTGTAGAAGTGAGAAAAAGAGCAGATAATTTGGGCACGAAAATTAAAATACTTTCTTGAGGAATGTGCCCGGTCTCACTCTCCTAGATCTGCACCGTTAGGGCTCATGGAGAGTGACAGAGCTGCTGGGAATGCCAGAGTCCTGGGGGGTTTTAGGCTGAGAGCATGGAGAAGAACTGAGTAAGCCAAAGGGAGTCCCAGCACAGCAGCAGACCTAGGAGGGTGAGGAAGCAGACAGAGGGAAACATCAGGAAATGATAGGAAGGCCAAGTCGGTGAGACTATGTCCTGGGCAGTTTAGAAGGGGCCATTTTGATGGCATGGTGTAGGTGAAGGCCAGCTGCATCAAGAGACGGGTTGAAACGGACATCTGAGAAAACAAGCAGTGAGCCACTGCCTCAGAGGAGGGCTGTTAAGTCGTGAGCCATTGCTGACGCTGGGGTGAACTTGGGTTCATCCCTGCTGGCAGAATTAACTGGCAGGAACTTTTCACAAAGCAACTTGCCAAATGTCAGGGTGTCATCCGTTTCAACCTTGTGTCAGTGAAAAATTAGGAACAACTTAAATGCCAAACAATAGGGAGAATGATTAAGTGAACGTATCTGTGATTCTTACGCAGCTGTTTAAAAATGATAATCATGAAGAGTTATGTAGTAACGCGGAAATATATTTACAGAATATTAAGTGGAAAAAGCAGGACACAATTATATTTATACTACAATTATAACTGTTTTAAAATGTATGCTTATAGTCAACAGCTGTTGTGTTGTTGTTGTTGTAGGCTTATAGTTGAGCATTATTTTCTTAAATTCCTTGATATTCCTTATGGTAGTGTTACTAAAAAGTTTATAGTCATGTCTCCATTGTGAACATAATTTGAACTCGTTATCAGACACTTGGAAAATAAAAGTGGAGGAGGAAAATCTCATTCCCACCATCCAAAGACATATACTCTTTAGTATATTATTTCTTATTTCTGTGCACAGGTTTATGATTATAACTGTCAAAACGTGTATTCAAAATAGGTGTTACGTTATCTTTGTAGAACTATGGTTAAACATTTCCATCTTAACGTTCCTTATTAATAGTGTTCTGATAACTAAAGTTTATTATGTGTGTTTGCATTACAAGCACAATACATACCCAGAGGAAGAATTGGAAAAGGAAAAAAAATCACCCATATTCCCAGTATCCAGCAACTGTTAACATCTTGATCTGTGTCCTCTGTTTTTGTTTCAGTGCACAGGCTTGTGATTATGAGTGTTGAATATGTATGCATAAAATCCAAGGTGGAAAAATTGAAAAATCATTCAAATAGTGTTGTCATTGTGGGATTATGGTTAAATATTTTGTCTCAAATTCCTTGAATAATCTTTGGTGTTTGGTATTAAATCTTATGTATGTACTTTTCCATTAAAAATATAATACATACCCATAGCAAACTTTGGGAAATTCAGTAAATTAGAAGGAAGTCACCCATATTCCCAGCACCTAACAATAACTCCTGTTAACATCTGTCTGTACACCTGTCTGATTGTTAGGGCGTTAATGATAAGTATGCTTAGAGTCAAAGATGGGAAGAAATCTGGAAAATAATTAAGAAATAGTGGTGTGGTTGTGGGATTATGGTTAAATATTTTGTCTTGATTTCCTTGAATGGTCTTTATAGTGTTTTGGTAATGCACCTTTTTACATGTATTTCCATTATAAACACAGAATATGTTCATTATAGAACCTTTAAAGTTGCAGAAACGTAGAAGAGAAACTCACCCATATTTTCATCATCCAAAGGCTGTGGTTAATTAACATCTTGATATATTTTTTCATCTTGTTTCTGTGCACAGGTTTTTGGTTTGTTAATATGGTTGTGGTTATATCTATCTGTAATAGTGTCAACAATAAAAATAAAGTTAAAAATAAGATATTTCTCAGTCACTTCTATTTTAAGAGTTTGGGATTATTAAATATAGTGGGGATTTTTTAATTAAAATTATACATCCAGAATATTAGTGCCTTCTTAGGCCTTAAAGTCTGCCTCACAAATCTTATTTCAGTTTTCAGTATTTCATATTTCAACAATTCTGAGGGCTTTTTAACACTACATGATTCCACATTTTGAACTGCACTTAATGAAAGTAAAACATTGTTAATAGCATTTTTTAACTTGGTAATGACCACTAGCATATTTTAGTTACTTGACTTGGCATCTAAAATTTTAATCTTATTTAAATATGAGATTCTCTCAGAGAAATGAGAATGATTCCTTAACATAAAAATGTTAATATTATGGTTAAGCATCTCTTTAAAGTTTATATTCCTAAATCTTGCCTGAGGTTAGAAGGTGTCATTTTTCTTTTTTTTAACCTGAATTCACAGTCCAGGAAATTTGGTAGGTTATCATCCCAGATAAATTGGTAGGTAATTTTTAAATATGCTTGTAATTCCATCATGACCAGAGATTTTCAGTCGGGTTGCTAACTGTATAACCATCGGCTACGGCTGTGCATTGCACCATATACAATTTGGATTGCCGTGTCCCTGACTCCACGATACAAAGGAGATGGTTACATATATGACATCCTTGTAATCCCCTGCATATCACGTGATTCGATTCTAAAGATAGAAGAGTATACTTTTCATTTAGCTCCTATGGGATTTGACAGTGGCAGAGTCCTGTGTTCTTTCGTATTCTCAGAACTTATATTACAATGAAGATCCATTCTACTTTGGTTATGCCTTGTGGCATCCGACTCTGGTCACAGCTTTGATGGTCGTATGAGAAGAACTATCAGTGTAGGTCATGGTGAGAGGGTCGGTTCTCATTTACTATTGATTTCCTTAAGAGTACATTTTGAAAGGAAGTAGATTAAGGGAATGAAGTGTGGGTCGTTGGGAGTTGCCTGACTAGCGCTTACACTTTTGGGAATTCCTCCACTCGCACCTCAGTTGTAGAGAAAACTACTCCCACACTACCGTGTTTATTCTATGAGCTTCGATCCCTCCCTGGCCTCAGCTGATTGGTACTCATGGGGTCCCAGTGTCCAGACTTGGAGTAAGGGCTACCTGGGTGGTCATATAGGCTGGAGCTGGATGTGCTGATGAACAATCCTGGAATAAGGCCACATGGCCAGAGGAGAGCTTGGTTCCTTGTGCCTCACCCACCCCAGTGCCATGTGAATCCTTGGGTTCCCTAACTCCTCCTGCATCTTTATTATTACCCCCTTCTCACATGAGATGGCTTTGTTTTGCTGTAGTTTTTGCTGTTTTTACTAGCGTCAAATCCCTTCCCCTTTCTGGGACTACTCGATTTTGTGAGAATACCACAGCACTCTGCCCTGCCCCTTCCAAAAGCTGAGCTGGGTGCCAATCAGGCTCCCTGAACACGTGGACACAGGAATTATTCTAGTGTCAGCACTGACCTTTACTAGTTTCTGCTACACAGGTAGCCAGAGCTGTGCTGGTAACCTGTGCTTCTCGAGGCCTGATTCTTTAGCTCTTCCTTTGATTCTCTGAGCCACCCAGTATGCTCCCAATCTATTTCTTTTTTAAACATTTTATTTATTTATTTTTAGAGAGAGGGGAAGGGAAGTAGAACGAGAGGGAGAGAAACATCAGTGTGTGGTTCCCTCTTGTGTGCTTCCAACTGAGGACCTGGCCTGCAACCCAGACATGTGCCCTGACTGGGAATCAAACCAGTGACCCTTTGGTTCTCAGGCCGTCACTCAGTCTACTGAGCCACACCAACCAGGGCCCAATCTATTTCTCGTTGGCTTTATTTACATGGCCAGAATTAGTTATTTGCAACCCCAAGGAGCCCTAACATAGAAATTGATATAGATTGGGATTATAAACACAAAACAATATACAGATGATATAGTGTATAATTGTATACCTGAAAACTATATAATTTTATTAACCAATGTCCCCTCAATAAATTCAATTTTTAAACATTTTTTAAAAAGAAACCAATATAAAAATTGATACCAGAGAATATTTTTTTCAATTGAATTTTGGATCTTGGGATAGGAAACTGGAAGACCATGACATGTGAAAGTAAAATACCTAATTATTGCCTGTGGTTGCTTATCTGTAATCATCTGCTTCCTGGATGATAGCTGCTGTCAGAGACAAATCCAAATACTATACAGGGGTGTCCAACCTGCAGCCTGTGGGCCACATGTGATCCAGGATGGCTATGAATGCGGCTCAACACAAAATTGTAAATTTACTTAAAACCTTTTTTTTTTTTTTGCTCTTCTGTTTTTGTTAGTGTTTGTCTATTTAATGTGTGACCCAAAACAACTCTTCTTCTTCCAGTGTGGTGCAGAGACGCCAAAAGATTGGACATCCCTTTAGGCAAAGAATGTCTAGATCAGAGGTATATGAGGGTATCTACAAGCACTTTGATTCTGCAGCCAAATCCATATCAGCCAAATCTATATCAGCCAAATCCAAACCCTCACACTATTCCTACTATGAAAAGTTTGGGTGGCCTTAGGGAAACAGGATTCTGACAGTCAGAATGGTGATACCTAGGGGACTTGGAAAGATTAACACAACTCTGAAACTCCAAACCCACTGAGCTACTCATTTCACCAATTCCTTCCCACACCAGAGAAAACTGAGTAGGGTGCCAGTGGTTGAAATGTTTTCTGATCTCTGTGGAGATGGGAGGAACTCAAATATTGAAAAGGGGGTCGCTTCTTATAGGAAGCATGGCTGGTAAAATCAGATCCTGGGGGAGTTCTGACACAGATTCTTGGGTGCGATGCCCCACAAATGATTTATGTAACAAAATAAGTGAAAGTCTAGGTTGGAAATAGGTGGACTAGATCCCCCACACTAGAGTCACAACCTCCTTGAAACAGTTTATAAACAGAGACCAGAATCCAGAGACCTTTGGGGTAGGACATTGCTGTATATAACACTTCTGCCTTCCCCCTCATCTTCTGCAATGGGACCTGCAGCCTTTTACATAGACAATTCATTTATTGATAAGAAACAAACTTTTCAAGGACCAGTAGATGTTGCATCTAAATAAACACTAATTCTTGAGGAATGGAACACTGCAAGGAGAAGAGCAATTAAAATATAACATTTTGTCTGCAGTCAAGCCAGCTCCCCAGAACTGGGCTATGCACCGTCCAAATTCTTCACTGGGTTTAAGTCACAACCCCTGCCCAGCCTGCCCCAGGAAGACATGAGTGAGAAAGAAGCCAGGACTGGTACTATATCCACCAGCTAGACCTCTGGGGGCAGGTTGATCATACCCAGCTCCTTTTACCATACAAAGAGCAATATTTTATCTTCAATCAAACAGACACTTCTTCTGGATGTAGATTCTCCTTTTCCTGCCCACCAGCCTCTTTACAACATCTTTAGGCTTACTGCGTGCTTCATATATCACTTTTGTACCATTTGTAACATTTATCAGTCATAGTAATGCCCAGTCAGGGCACATGCCTGGGTTACAGGCCACATCCCCAGTTGAGGGTGCATGAGAAGCAACCACAACATTGATATTTCTCTCCTTCTCTTTCTTTTTCCCTTACCCTCTCTCTAAAAATAAATAAAATCTTTTAAAAAATAAAAAAGAATTCCAGACATACACAGCAGAGCATTAAAGCTACCTAGAGACACGCCTTCACTCCCAGCCACTACACCCAGGAAGAAGGGGTATTCTGGGGCTTGGGTGTGGTGTCAGATGGCGCTGGTGATGCAGTGAGCCCAGAGTTCAGGTTCTCCCCTCTCTCCACCTTCTCAAACAACCAGGGGATGCAAGTCCCAATGGTCTGCAACTACCATCCAATTGAACTGTGAGAGAGGAAATAAGAGTCCCATCCCACCTCATACTTTGGGGCATAGTCCTCCTGTGTGAGAGGCATGGACCTCTCCAGGCAGTGTGAGCCTGACCTGGACCTGAAGGAATGCTACCTCCACCCAGCCCTCTAAATCTAGGGGAAGGGTAGAGGGGACCATGCAGACCAAACCCCTCACAGGCCTTCTAGTGTTGACTGTTCTGCCCTGGGCTCCAGCCACTCTCTTCTTTTTTTTACTTTTTCTTTTAAAAATATTTTGTTGTTTATGCTATTACAGTTGTCCCAATTCTTTCTCCTTTGCCCCCTCCACCCAGCCTGTCCCCCACTTCCATAGTCAATCTCTGCACCATTGTCCATGTCCATGGGTCTTTCATACATGTTCTTTGACTTTTTCCTTCACCTTCTTTCAATCAGTCCCTGCCTCCCACTTCCCCTCTTACAGCTGTCAGTCTGTTCCACGATTCTATGTCTCTGATTCTGTTGTGCTCATTAGTTTATTTTTTTCATTAGATTCCTATAAGTAGGATTATATGGTATTTGTCTTTCACAGACTGGCTTGTTTCACTTAGCATAATAGTCTCCAGTTCCATCCTTGTTGTTGCAAAATGTAGGAATTCCTTCTTTCTTTCTGCTGCATAGTATTCCATTGCATAGATGTACCATAGTTGTTTTTTTTTTATCCACTCATCTACTGATGGGCACTTAGGCACTGTCCTCTTAAACAAATCACGTATGTCCCCATCTCTGGGCCTTTCCACTGGCTATTCCCTCTTCCCAGAATATATCTCCTCCAGATATCAATATGTCTCTTCCAAGGATAGTGTATGTGTGTGTGTGTGTGTGTGTGTGTGTGTATCCAATTATATATATATAATTGATATCAGAGAGAGAGGAAGGGTGAGAAAGAGAGAGAGAAACATCAATTGGTTGCCTTCCATACACACCTGACTGAGGAGGGAACATGCAATCTACGTATGTGCCCTGGCCAGGAATCAAACCTACAACCTTTTTGTTGAACAGGATGACACTCCAACCAACTGAGCACCCTGGCCAGGACTCAATATATCTTGTTTCTTGGGATCCTTCAGAGCTTTACCCCAATGTCTTCTTTTTAGCGCTACTCTCCTTGGCCACCCTGAAATTGCAACACTTCCCAAACACCTCCTACCCCACCCCCCGCCCACCACATACCCCTGACTATTTAATTTTTCTCTGTAGTACTACTTTCCACCATCTGATTCACTATTTATCTTACTTATCTTTTTATTGTCTCTCTTTTGCGTCAACAAGGAAATGCCACGAGGTCAGGGGTTTATGTCTGTTTGGTCCCCTCCTGTATCCTCAGCACCTAGATTGGTGCCTGACAACAGGTACTCAATAAATGTTAGTTAAAGAAGCAGTCAGGTACTCAGACCCTGGATCCAGACTTCACTGGATTGGATACTAGTTTTGACACTGGCCAACTATGTTGCCTTGAGCATGTATTTTAAACCTCCTAACCTCAGTTTCCTCATTTGTAAAATGAGATTGTTTTCATGTTTCAAGGAAGAAATGCATGTAACCTGGTTATTCTTCCATAAATGGCAGTTAATTGTGTTATTATTGCCACAGCTGCACCCTAGACACCCACTGAGTTACTTTCCTTTAGGCTTGTTTGTTTTTATTGTTTTCACTCTTTTAGAGAGATAATTGACAAATAAAAATCGTATAGTAAGGATCTCTTACCCCTTTGCAACAGCGTGGATGGACCTGGAGAATACTATGCTAAGTGAAATAAGCCAATCATAGAAAGACAAATACCATATGATCCCACTTGTATGTGGAATCTAATGAACAAAATAAACTGATGAACAAAATGGAAACAGAGGCATGGACACATGGAAAATCTGACAGATCACAGAGGGGAAGAGAGAGGATACTGGGTAAAAGAAGGTGAAGAGATTAGCCAAAGAAAATCTATGTATAGCCCATGGACACAGACAACAGTGTGGGCAAGGCCAGGGGAAGGGGGTGGGAGCAGGGTGGAGGCAGGCAAAGGGGAAGAAAATGAGGGACATCTGTAATAGTGTCAACAATAAAAAAAATTGTATAGTAATTCTTGGAGTCAGGGAGCATGAGTCCTCCAACTTTGCTGTTCGACTTCAATATTGTGTTGGCTATTCTGGGTCTTTTGCCTCTCCATATAAACTTTAGAATCAGTTTGTTGATATCCACAAAGTCAATGAGGTTTTCACGATAATGTCAGCCTCATGAGTTCAGGGGTGCTTGGCTTCTCTGGGCCTGTGCTTCCATATCTGTGCACTGCAGCCTGGCCAGGACTCATTCTGGGGCCCCTGGGAGGGGAGGCAGGGATTTTTCTGGGCCTCTGATTACCTAGGTCTTCCATCTCTCACCTGGGCTGAGCCCTTGTATGGTCAGGGACAGACTTGAGTTTGAGTCTTCTCCCAACCTCATCTGCCTGGGGCCATGGGCCATTTCTCTGAGTTTCCTCATCCAGGGAATGGATTGATTGTGAGAATGGAACCCATCCATCATGCTTACATTCCCATCTCCACCAACCTCCACCACTCAGTACCAGTTCTGTGCTTCCTGGGGGCAAATCAGTTAACCTGTCAGAGCCTCCATTTACTTGGTTGCTTAACACTTTCATGCCTCAGTTTTGTCATCTGTGAAGTGGTGATGATAATACTATCTACCTAAAAAAGGTTTTGGGAAGAGGTCATTACATTTGTGTTAAAGCTTAGAACAGGAACTGGCTTAGGGCAAATGTTCAAGAAATATTAACCATATGTCATCATCATCATCAACATCAAGTGTAACATCTATTACACTGTTCCCCATATATATTGAGCCCTCAATAAATGTGCTTTAGCTAAATATAGTGGTTCCAGAACACAGGAAAAGATGTTCTTTCTTGCTCATGAAAAGAGAAATGTAAACTAGAACTACTCCGAGATATCATTTCTCAACCCTCACTTTAGAAAGCTTAAAAAAAAACAGCACTGACTGGTGTGGCTCAGCTGGTTGTGCATCATCCCACAGAGCAAAAGCTTGCCTGTTGCATTCCTGGTCAGAGTATGTCCCTGGGTTGCAGGCTCGGTCCAAGTTGGGGTGCATGCAAGAGGCAGCAAGTGGATGTTTCTCTCTTAAATTGTGGTTTCTCTCCCTCTCTCCTTCCCATTCCCTCTCTCTAAAATTAGACAAATAAATACATTTTAAAAAGGAAAAGAAAACTTGAAAAAGCACAATATAACAATCAGAACACAGGCATGCTCACACAGACTGGAGGAGGCCTACGATGCAACAGTGCCAGTGGAAGACAATGTAGAAATCCCTATCAAAATGACATGTGCATGTGCCCTTTGCCTTGGCAATTCCACTTCAGGGGCTTGATGAACTCAGCACTGGTTGTAGTAGCAAAGTACTGAAAACAACCCAACTGTCCAGCAGTCAGGAACCAGTTAAATAGATTAGATCACAACCAACCATACAGCAGCATCGAAAAAACTATCCAAACTCTGTGAGCAAATTCTCTTTGTAGTGATGTGAAAAGCTCTCTCAGATATACTTGTAAGAAAAAAAGAAATGAAGGCACAGAACAGTGTGTAAAGTGTGCCACCTTTTGCCTAAAAAAGGTAGGAAATGAGATGTGAGTATTTAAGCAAAGGTAAAATACACATTACATTTGTACAAACATATAATTATATATAATTGTGAATATGTATTATAACAATGTGTGTATTATGTAACTACATTTATGTTGCATTATATATCATAATGTATACATAAATGTGGTATTATAGATTACATCACATCTTTAAATTTTTATACGTTTATAAAACATTGGATTTTCTATTTTAAAATATGTTCATTTATATTACAGATGTACATAAGTACAGAATATATATTAAGTGTAGATGTATGTACATAATATATCAATGATAATCACATATGAGTGAATATGCACGCATGTATAATATTCATACACATATGTATATGTTCTTATATGTGCATAAAGAAACTGTGAACGGACACAAAATAATGACAGTGGTTACCTGTGTGCACATGCAATTAAAACATTTAAATATGAAAAAGCCAAAGGGAATTGGGCAGCATAAATATTTGGTGGGTGGCGTACACACACACACCTATACGGTAAGAGGAAGTCTTCTCACTGAATAAACTTTATTTACCTAAAAAACTTTAACTAGACTTATATACCAGAAAATAATACTACATGCCAACTGTAATTGCAAAGTAAATTTTAAAAAGTTGAAACCGTGCGTTAACTATTCAAAATCTCAAAAGCATTTTAAGGAGAAAAGCCCTGGGAACGCCCAGTTTCTCCCGGTCGGCAACCCGTCCAGTTGGGCCTCGCGCGCCCCCTACTGGAAGCCTCCGGGAATCGCCTGCCTTTCAAGGCCCGGCGCTCTCGCCCGCGCAGAGCACACGCACAGACCCTGCACGGCGCATGCGCCACATGTTTGGGCGCGAAGTCTGAAGCCGAGTGGCTCAGTCAGGCGAAGGCGTCCGGCGGACGAGGTGAGCGCGCGCGGACGTCCAGGCGGTCGTGTGTGCGGCGCGTGGGCAGCTCGGGACTCAGACGTGGTCCAAAGGGACGCGAGGGCGAGAGGCGAGCTCGCGGGCAAGCCGGGCCACCTTCAGGGCGCGAGAAGCCCAGGGCAGCGGGGCGCGGCGCGGGCCTTCCTGAGGGGGACGCCTTGGCGGGCGGGGGGTCGACGCGGGCGCCTTCGGGCGATGAGGGGCGACGGAAGGAGAGGGAGGATGCCGCGCTGGCAGAGGGGCTGCCCCAGGTCGAATTTGGGGACTGAGGAGAGCGGGGAACTGAGGCGATAGGGTGTGCCGGGGAGACCGCTGCTCCCCTTACGCCCCACCTCTGCTTTAAGGCCTGGGCACCTCAGGCCCACCGCTTGTACCCTCCCGACCACCAGACCCCGTGACCAGACTCGGACCCTCGGTGTCCAGCACTGCCCTTCAGTCTGAGCGGGTCCCACCTTCTCTCCCAGCCTCACCCCTCATCCCGCCCCTCCCCCATCGGTCCTACCCCTGTTCTGGCCCCGCCTCTTCGCTGCCAGCACCTGCCATTTATACTCCTCTTGTAAAAACTTACGACCTACTTAGAACTTTTCTTTAAGTTTATTTTTCAATTACAGCTACATACAATATTGCATTAGCGTCAGGGGTACAACAGGGATTAGGCATTTATCTAACTTAGGAAGTGATCACCCCATAAGTCTAGTAGTCATCTAGTACCTTGTCCTGTGGTTTCTCTTCTCCGCTTTGTCCGTCTGCTACTCTGTCCCTCATGTTCAGCCTTCCCTGCCCCTCCCCCTGGCCCTATTTCTTCTCCCTTAACCCTGTTCCTTCTCTTCTACCTGTCCCACCACTCCTCTGGGTGTCCTTCCCCTCTGTCATGTCTGTGGACCCCTTGCTCTCCCTGAGCTCCATCCTTCTGTCTCTTGGTCCTCCTCCTGTACCTCAGTTGGTCCTTCTCTGTGTCTTTACCCTCCGTTGGCCACATCCCTCCTATTCCAGCCCCATCCCTCTTTCCTGCTCTTCCTGTTTCTCTCACCCCATTCCCCTGCTTTGCCGCAGCACGCTACCCTGCCTTGCTTTGCTCTCTTTCTCTTGCTGAGATTCAAAAGATAACAATATAAAGAAAGCAGACAGTTAAGAATTTATGAAAAAGAGATATGAAGGCATGTTGACGGTGCCCTCAGAGGAGACAGGACCATGAACTTCCTTTCTGGAAGCCTGTGGACTGTTCAGGGTCATACCTTCCTTCCCTGGGCCAGAAAGAATTGTGACCCTCTACTCTGACCTTGGACCTGACTAGTCTAGGGAGGCAGGCTGGCAAGATTTCAGACTCATTTCCACTATTCCTTTCTCAAGATTCTTCCCTGGAGGCTACAGACTTAGAAACTCAATTCCAAAGGGTACCATTGTCTTAAGAAGGAAGGGATGGCAAATGTATGATTGGTAGTGGCAGGAGGGTTTTTAGAAAAAAATATTCTCTCCTCACACCCTACCACAGACTAGATTCCAGCAAATAATTAAAGTGAAATGTTGTAATAAAGCAGTAACAAAATAATTGAATATTTAATGGGTCTCTGAATGGACAGTGATAAATTGTACTTTAAAATTTAAAAATTCTACAAAGACTTAAGAGAATGTGTTGCAATTTTTTTAAGCGAACAGGACAAGAAATACTCTTTATTTATATAGAGGCTTTACCAATCAGTAACTGAAACACTCTAGTGGGAAAAGGGTAGGAGCAATTTATAGTTGGCCAGTAAAATACCAAGAATCTCAAAACAACAATAGCAGAGCATTAAATTAAGCTTGAAGCCTTTCTGAACAGAGTCTGTGTGACTGCACTTCACACACCAATGAAGCTGACCCCATTAACCTGCAAGGTGGGTGTATAGTCTTATATATTGAGATTAGAAGAGGAAATTGGTGGAAGCCTTTGGGAAGAAAATTTGCATATTGTTTTAAGAAATTTTTAAAACAACAAGCAATAGAACCAGACCTGCAGACTTCAAATATTGAAATTATTAGAAATAGAATACAAAATAAGCATATTAAGTCTAAAGAATGTGAAGCTGTATTTGAAGGGATTTTTTCAGGAAAAACAGACTACCAAAAAATATTAGTCTGATTAGATAAAGAACCAAATAAAACTTATAGAAATGAAAAATGGAGCCACTGAAATTTAATAAATATAGCTAGAGAAAGAATTAGTGAACTGGAAAATAATATGAATAAACTATACACAGTACAGTGTGAAAAGATAAAAATATGGCCAATTATTAAGTAGAAGCATGGAGACATAGAAGAGAACGTGGATATCTATGAAAGCTCCATAATGTGATAATAAAGAAAATGGGAAAAGACACATAATTTGCTGAGAATAAGTGTCAACCTACAATAATATAGCTAGCAAAATTGTCTTTCAAAATAAGGGCATATATATGTATATTGCATGATTATATTGTATACCTTAAACTAATATTATATGTCAATTATACCTCAATTTATAAAAAAGTAATAAAATTTTTTTAAAAAAGGACATTTTAAAAATGTTTATACCCTTTGTCTAGATAATTTCATTTTGAGGAATCTATCCTGGAAGGGAAGTATCAGGGATGCGGACAAATACACACTTTGTCTCAGTGATGTTTACTGCTTTATAATTTATAATACTGAAGAACAAAAATGCCTTCAAACAGAAATGGTTAAATTATGTCATAGAAATAACAGATTTATGTTTCAGTGGGGAGTAGAAAAGAAAAAAAAAGTTTCCCCTGAATGGCAATTTTGTTTGTGGTTTCATAGAAGGAATGTAGCTTTTATAGAATACTAAAATATTTTTTATTTTCCTGATTAAATAAAAAATGAAGGTAGAAGAAATGAAGGTTCATTGTAGAACTTATGAAATTAGAAGATAGTTGTAAGGGAGGGTACAAAATCCTTTGTAAAAATCCCTTATAAACTCACTGCTCATACATACATACAAAATACTGCCCCTGGTGCAGTATTTTGGTTTACTTTTCAGTGTCTTTTCCTGTGGTTTAGATGGTTAAGCATACAATCTATGTACAAGTTTGTTTCCTTTTTTTTTCACTTACTACTGTAACCTAGATGTTTCCCCACAACTATAACAGCCAAATTTTTTAGTGAAGTATACATACAGAAAAAGTCACAAATCCTAAGTGTAGAACTCAGTTTTCACAAAGTGAACATACTATGTCTATGTCATGACCTTGTAGATTAAGAAATGAAACATTACTAGTTTTTCAGAAGCCTCTTACACTGTCTCCTCCCAGGCATTACCACTGCTGCCCCCAGTCCCAGCAGTAAACCATTTTGACTTCTAACACTTTAGACTCGTTTTTGCCTGTTTTCAACTTACATAAATGGAATTATTGAATGTGGCCTTTTTTTTTTTAGCTTGGTTTCTTTAACTCAGTAGCAGCATACATCCATGTTCTCAATTGTTTTGAGTTCCAGTACTTGCATATTTCATTCTATTGTGGTTCTGTCTCTTCTCAAACACTTATTATTGTCTGATATTTTTCATTTTGAACATTCTGGAGGGTATATAGTGAGATCTCCTTGGGGTTTTAATTCATATTTCTCTGATAACTAATAAAGTTGAGCCTTGTTTCGTATGTCTATTGGCCGTTTAGCCATCTCCTTTGTGTAGTACCTGCTCAAATCTTTTAACCTTTTTGCTCTTATTTTGTCTGTTTTTTCCTCACTGATTTGCATGTACTTTATATATTTTGCATATGAATCCAGTCTTTTGTAGGATGTATGTGTGGTAAGGATCTTTCCTTATTCTGTATAATATTACATAGTTGTTTTATTATTTTTTCTGGTTTCTTGTTTTTATTTTTAATTTTTAATCATTTTTATTAATATTTGAATACAGTTGTCTCCATTTTCCCAACACCACTTTTCTCCACCCCACCCACCCCCACCTCTCACCCTCAATTCTATCCCCCTTTGGCTTTGCCTATGGGTCCTTTATACACATTCTTTGATGACCCTTTCCCTTCTTTCCCTCGTTATTTTCCTCCCCACCTCTGATTACTGTCAGTTTGTTCTTAATTTCAATGTCTTTGGTTATATTTTGCTTGCTTGTTTGTTTTGTTAATTAGGTTCCACTTATAGGTGAGATCATATGGTATTTGTCTTTCACTGCCTGGCTTACTTCACTTAGCATAATGCTCTCAAGTTCCATCCATGCTGTTATGAAGGGTGGGAGTCCTTCTTTCTTTCTGCTGCATAGTATTCCATTGTGTAAATGTGCCACAGTTTTTTGATGCACTCATTTCCTGATGGGCACCTAGGCTTGCACTTGGCTGTTGTAAATTGTGCTGCTATGAACATTGGGGTGCACAGGTTCTTTTGAACTAGTGTTTCAGGATTCTTAGGGTATAATCCCAGCAGTGGAATTGCTGGGTCAAAAGGCAATTCCATTTTTAGTTTTTTGAGGAAATTCCATACTGTTTTCCACAGTGGCTGCACCAGTCCGCATTCCCACCAACAGTGCACTAGGGTTCCCTTTTCTCCACAGCCTTGCCAGCACTTATTTGTTGATTTGTTTATCATGGACATTCTGACCAATGTGAAGTGATATCTTATTGTGGTTTTAATTTGCATCTCTCTAATGGCTAGTGATGATGAGCATCCTTTCATAATGCAGTTGTTTTAAATTATATTTTGATATTAAATTCTTCTGTGGCTCCTCAAATTAGTTCATTGTGGTTTGGGATTCAAGTCTCTTTTTTTCTTTAATGCCATTTCTGAAATGTTTCTAGCCTGTGCTTATGGGTTTTCTAGACCTGGGAATGGGACTGAGGCAGCATAATATCTGTAGATGTGCAAATCTCTGTAAATATGGGTTGTGTGAAATGAGATAATTCCCTTTGCTTCAAATTGCCTGCACCCCACTGTCAGTCCTAAGTATGCAGGCCATTTGTCTCTCTATGTAATTTCTGCAGGTCCTGAGTTTCTGTATCATTTCTTCATCTGATACAAATCTTCCAAAACAGTGTGTTCCAGAGCAGCCTGCCTTTCCAAGTATCTCCATTCTACAGAGAGCCAAGCTGTAAAGATGTCACACATGACACAGGGTTTGGATATCTTGAAGAAACCTCAGCTCTTTTATATGCATAATCCAGAAACCATTCCCATAAGAAACCCAGCAGTTCTGAAAATTTCTCATGAAAAGTTTAGGCATTTTCAGGCCCTGTCAGTGACAGGGCCTCACAAAGCTGTGAGCCAAATCCGGGAGCTCTGTTGTCAGTGGTTGCAGCCGGAGATTCACACCAAGGAGCAGATGATGGAGCTACTGGTGCTGGAGCAGTTTCTGAACACCCTGCCAGATGAGGTTCAGACATGGGTGAGATCCAAACGACCCAAGAACAGCAAGGAGGCAGGAACCCTAGTGGCAAACTTGATCCGAGCATGTGAGGAAGAAGGTAAGAGAGGAAGGAAGCCACTGGCCATTTAATTTATTGAACATCTGCTTGTGTGCCTGGTGTGTAATGGGAGCTGAATAAAAATGTGTTTAATGAGTGAAAGGATGAATTTTATAATCATTCTTAATCTGCCTTGTGCAACATGGAAGAAATTTTAGGGTTTGGATTTTGCTTTTAATGTTTGTTATTTCTCTGAGAGTACCCCTCTCTCCAGCTTTGTTCCCCTTTCCCCACATTTCTTATCCAGCCTAAACTTTAGCATCACCACAAAACAGAACAACACACCTAGCTAAAAAAACAGCATAAAATGTGGGAAACACGAGGCCTAGAAGTTTAATCTCTGCTAAAATTTGACTAGTGTCTTGAAAACTTAATTTACTGGATTAGAACTAAGGGCATTTTAATAATGGGAAAAGAATGAATGCCATTTACTACTCACAGTCCTTTGAATAAGATTGACACTAATTAAAATTATTTGAGGATATATAGATATATATTACATATACTATACATATATGTGCATGTATATATACATATATAACTAATATATTGTAATAATGTATAACATGTAATATATATACATATATAATTATATATGTATGATAGAGAGGCAAGGGAACAATAAATATGAATTCAAGACCATAGCTATCTCTGGAGATAAGGCTGGGGTATGGACAGGAAAAAGTACTTGGGTAGATATAAGTTAAATGGAAATGTTCTCATTTGGGGTTTGGGTAGTGGATTCATAGGCCTTATAGTTAAAAATATAAATGAATAAATGTAAAATAAATATGACAGTCAATGCTAATGTTGTATCGTGAAATAAAGTATTATGATTAATCCAGTTCTTTGTGCTTGTATTCTCATAAAAGAATTTTGAAGATACTGATAGTGAATTGTAGGTATTACTCTTATTCTGTGGACAAGGAGACACCACAAAGAAGTTGAGTAATTGGCAGGATTCCAGCAGGCTCCTGTGACTGTACTTTTAATCACAGTGTTACACTGCCTCTGGTGGACATTGGGAATATTGTCCAAGAGGGTGAAAAACTGGGCCAAAGGCCTATGCTATTGATGGAGCTGAATTCTTGGGAAAGGAAAGAGAGCTCCTTGGGATAGGAGAAAGAAACAGCAGATTAATGCAAGGTGTACTTGGAAAGACAATACAGGCAAGGAAGACCTTCAAGGTTCAGGTTTCTGCAAGGAAGTTGGTGACTGCCTTCTAGATCAGTGAATTAAAGAGATGTAGAGAAAGCTTAATAAGAACCGCCATTGTGTTTCATGCCTATGGTGTCCTTTACGTTTGTAATGTTTAATCCTTATAAAAGGCTTTAGAAGTATAAGTATCTACATTTTACAGTTGAGAAACAAGTTCCCTGGTGGTTCTGAGTGTACAGTGAGACTGGGAACTGCTGACATAGAGGGAACTTCTACTTTATTTGGAAGGTACTGGAGAACCATCGAAGGGGTTAAAGCTGGGAAATAATTTCTATGGTCTTTCTGTCATCATAGGAAGTCCAGGACTGCCACTGACTCCCATGGCAGGATTGGGTGCTATGGGAGTGGCAGGCCTGTCTCTCAGTCTGTGGGTACTGCCAGACTGGACTCAATTCTTTGGTCATTCCTTTCTCCTTCTAGATTTCCCTGGTAAGGACTCTGTCCTTGTGGAAGAGAGGGCCACCAAAGAACCAAAAACGGAGGACACAAACATATCTAACATTTTGCCATCTGTTGGAACCCAGGTGAGTCAGGCTTTCTTCCAACCTGGTTCTCTAATATGAGGATCTTGTCTTTTTGACTTCTGAGCCCTCCCTATCTAATTGAACCACATCATTTTCTTCACGTTTTCACATAAATATCATGTCACTATGCTTTTCCCTGGCTACCCTATGTAAAATCTTCTGATTCTTTTATGCCTTTTTGTGGCTTATTTTTCTCTGTTGTACTTATTACTATCCCCTATATTATATTGTTAACATTTTCCCCCTCTTACTGCTTACATTAATTTTTTGTTTAATATTTTATTTTATCTTTACTGTTAGCTTATTCAAATCAACCTTTGTGGTTTGCGCTATTATTATGCTCATGTTTACATATGAAACAAATGGCAGCTACTATAGACATTTGATACTGTTGTGAGGTTTTCTTTTTTTCAAAAATGCACTCCTTAATGTTCTTGTTCAATCACATTTTTTAAAAAAAATCCTCACCCAAGGACATGTTTATTGATTTTAGAGAGAGGAAGGGAGAGAGAGAAACATTGATCAGTTGCCTCCCATACATGCCCCAATCGGGGTTTGAACCTACAATGTAGGTATGGGCCCTGACTGGGGATTGAACCCGCAACCTTCTGGTGTTCGGGACAATGCTCCAGCCAACTGAGCCACCCATCCAGGGCTTGTTCAATCACATTTTGAAACCTCAAAGATGATTAATGAAATTAATACATTGCTCTCCCTTTAGAACCGGAAATAATTCATGGCGGGTAGTGATTAGGAAAAATTTTGTAAGAATGCTCCCTAAAGGAGAGATGCGGGAAAAAAGGGAGAGAATCACTTCCAGGAGACATACTCCTGCGAGTAGCCCTCTGTTCCTATAGTGTCCATTTCAGGGATCCCAAGTAGAGATGCCCACAGGAGCTGCTGAGGTAATATAAACAAGGAATTTATAAATGGGTGGATTATAACAAACTGGGGAGTGCCTGCCCCACCAAAGGGCAGCTGTAACTCAGCTTCAGCCGATGATGCCATGTGAGAATGTGGGCCCAGGTCTTCTGATTTTGTAAAGGGAAGCCAAAACCCCAGTTAACATGAAATCTACAAAAATTTTTGTGGTGGTAGCTCATACAAATTCTTTTTACTTTATTTTTATTATTTATACTATAAACAATGTCCCCATTATTTTCCCCCTTTGCCCACCTCCACCCAGCCCCTACCTCCCTTCCCTCTGGCCATCTCCACACCGTTGTTTGTGTCTGTGGGCCATGCATATATGTTCTTTGGCTAATCTTTTCACCTTCATTCATCAAGTCCCACCTCTTGCCTCCCCTCTGACAGCTGTTAGTCTGCTCCATGTATCCATGTTTCTGGTTCTATTTTG
>VMDR010008361.1:0-36920 GCA_007922815.1 Macrotus californicus | reverse complement strand
ATGGTTTGTTCCATACCTCAACTTTTAAGCCAAAATAAACTCCAAATACATAAAAGATTTAAATATTTTAAAATGAAGAAACCACGAGAGAATCATTTTTCTAATCTAGGGAAAAGTCCCTTCTAAGCATGTTACAAAATCTAGAGGTCATAAAATACTGATAAAGTAAACTAAAAACATTTTTAATTGTGAAAAAGATTCTGTAAAAAGATGAAGGACAAAGTGGGAAGAAATATTTGTCACTCCTACAACAATCAAAGGGCTAATTTCTTTAGTATATAAAGAGCTCTTATGGGTCAATGTTGAAAGATCAATAAACCAATAGAAAGAATTATCAAAATACATGGACAATTCTCAAAAAAGGAAATTAGATGGCTTCTGGATATTTTTAAAGATGTTCCACTTTACTTACAATCACAGGAATGCAAATCCATTCACAGAGCTGCAGTTGACAGAGACGCAGAAAACCAGACGCTTTGGTGTGCAGTTGCGGCTGTGCAGATTGGTACGGCTTTGTGGGGGGTGCGTTCTCTGACTCAGCAGTTCCTACCCAGGAATTTATGCGTGCAGATACACATGAGTGCATGCTGTTTACTGAACATTGTTTGTAACAGAAAGAGTGGAAAAACTTAAATATCCATTGATAGGGGGAACTAGTTAAGTAAAAAATGAGAATGTGAGATTAAACATTACCAAAACAAATCATTTAGTTAAAACAGAAAGTGTAGCAGAGTATTTATAGTGTGTTCTGTTTGTGTTATAGTGTGTTCTGTGTGTGTTAAGATGTATGCCGGACGTATATATACATCTCTTGAAGGATTTACAAGAATATGAATGGCGGTTGCCTCTGGAATGGGGACTGAGATTGTGGAACAGGAATAGGAGGGAGACCTTTCATTGTATTTCCTTTGGTGTCTTTTAAATGTTGTCCCATGTTTTTGCAGTATCTATTAAAAACTGATTATTTCATATTTGAAATAAAAATAAATAAGCCAAACACCCAAGCTTGGGAATCTTTGAAAGACACAACATAAAGAAACATGTTGTATGTTCTTGGTGGATCACTGTCATTCTGGTCACCAGCTAACCTTTTCTAGACTCTGCTCTCGGAGTCAAGCCAACATGGTGCCAGCATGTCCCCCAAAAGCCCCAATTAGGACCTGGTCCCAGGCACTAGGCTGCTCAGAGACAGAGATTTGTAATCTACGTGGTCCAAAGTAGTTACTCAGAGAAAGAGTATGAACTGTGGCCAAGGAGGAAAGCAAAGGTTAAGTACCAGTACCAAAGGTACCTGGCCTTCAATCTAAGGGGTTGGGCCACAAACAGGAAGTCCCCAGAAGCCCAGACAGCATGGGGAGGGCTGGAAGGTGCCTGAAGGCCCTCCTGGCATGTTGGCTACCACTGGGTTAGGAGGGCCTGATGTCTTTAAGGATCAGAAAGGACTGGCCTGAACTTTCTCCAGAAAGGCTCCAAGACTGATCACAGCCACCCCCTCTTCACCTTCAAAACTACCAAGCAGTGTTTCTACATGCTTCAAGTGTTTAATATACTGCAGAAGACAGAACCTTGACAGTGGATTGTTCCCCATTCATGAGACTCTGGTGTGAGCTGCCCTCGTGAGAGTGAGCTCCTAAGTCGGCATTACACTAAGTGTGGTCTTGGACGGTGCCTGTCCACGGGCCATTTGGAACCGGTCCTCGATGCGCTAAGCCCAGAAGTTAAGAATAAGCACTCCAAAATGGCAATTTAACAGTGTCCATGAATCTAATAATAAAAATATCAGAACTTGAATTTTGTATGCTTTTGCTTTTTCATTTACTTTGTTTTACTATTATATTATAATTATATTTTGCCAAAATACCATCTGCAACAGATTAGATATTTTTTTAAAAAATGACAGCAACGAACTGGTCTTTCACTACATAGTTGGGAAGCATTGTTTCGGAAGCAAGGACCATTTCTCCACCACATCTTTACCTCCAGTGCCTGAGTCAGGGTCTGGGGTACCACAGATGTTAATAAATGTTTATCTGAAGTTACCACAGTCCACTGTTTTTTGTTTGTTTGTTTGCTTTTGTTTTTGTTTTTGTTTTAGATGAGAAAGCTGAGGCTCAGAAAACATATGTGACTTACCCAAATGCTAATGGCAGCACAGGTCTGTAGCCTGGCTCCCTGACTTCCATCCTGGTGCTTGCTTTTCTCTCTGCTCCCAGAGAAGAGGGATAGGCAGGCCTGAAAATTGCACCCTGTAAGGACTCAGCTAGTTTACTGAAAAAACTTGCATTGTTTTCACTGGACTGTTTCTGAGACAGTTTAGAGCTGGACTTTCCAATGAATATTTGCCATCTAGTGGTAAAAAAAAGTGTATGCACCTAGTGTAGACCATTCATTCATTCATTCATTCATGTGTCAAACACCATATTTGGGAAATCACTTGTCCTTGAGGGGCTCTGGATCTCTTGGGGAAAACTGACATAGAAATGGGTGGTTATAACACAGTGCAACCTGGACTAGGAAAGTCAAGTACAGGGCTGACTACGAGCACAGACAGAACTTTCTCCTGCCTCAGGGAGTTGAGGTTTCATGAGCACAATATTAAACTAAATATTTTGATGCTCAAAAAAAAATTAGCTCCTTTCTTGTCTTGCTCTTGCTGGACCTGAAGACCAGGATAGCAGTTTTTGTTGTTGCTTTCCTTATATGAGGACGGACTCCTGTACTGAGCATGTTAGGATTGCAGCCAGTGCATGTCCTTTGGCTGAATGGGGTAGCTGTCCCAACAGCTGTATCCCTCACCACCACTACATTTAGGCTTCAGGTCAGTTTTGAGAATGGGTTGTTCATTTCCCGCCTCTTGTCAGAGCATCTGTGGAACGTCCCTTCTATTCAGGCAGTTCTTTAGCTATCTTGTCCTGAAATTCTCCTAAAGGTAAGCCTGGCATTCCCCAAGCAAACAAGTTCTTCCAGACCATAGAAGACACCCTCCATGGAGCCAGGAACCATCGCCCCAGTAGTTCAGCTTGCCATCAGTGAGGGAGGTGTGGCATAAAGGAAGAGGGGAGGGGCCTGTACAGGGAGGTTGGGGTCATCTCATGAACGAATTTGAGTGTCAGACTGCGGAGTTTCCAATAGGCCATTAGGAATGGGGCAGCCCTTGAGGATTTCTGAGCAAGGAAGTGACCAGAGACCCGGGCATTTGTTCAATCAGCAGATAATTATTGACATGTATCAAATAAGACCCAATGTGGGAGACGCATGATGTCATCCCCCGGGTTATAACGCGCTCTTTACTCCTGTGCAACAACTTGAAGTTCTCGTCTCAGAGAAGGAAAGAAATTAAATTGTCTTGAAAACTTCAGAGTAGATGAAAATAGCTATGGAAATTATAAAGCCATAAGTAACACTTGCAATTGTTCTGTAATTGTGTAAACATAGGCATTTTTCTTTAGGATAGAAATATGTGAACCAACAGAGGAAACAGGAGCCTCGCTTCATGGAGAGAGATTCTGCTCCTTTCTCAAGTTCTGTCTCCACATTATATAGCATGTCTTCTTGACACCATGTAGCCAATAAAGCTTATGAGGCCTGGCTTTGAGGACTAAAGGAGATGGAAAAGCAAGTAATTTCAAGCTGATGAGCTGTGTGCTGGTAGAGTTTTGTATAAGGCTACACAGGAGGACTAAGGAGAAAGTATCAGATCCATCTAATTCTGTTTTGAATGAAGGAGCCCACAAAATCACGAGCTGAATTTTAATGGATGAAGAGAGTTTGTAGGTAGACAAAAGGGAAGGGCACACCCAGCAGTATGGAGGTAGGAAATACCTTCATGAGACTGTAAGGGATGGGAGAGCGCTAGGATATGGAGTCGGGCGGGACATACTCATTCACTCATTCTTTCCCTGAATGTTTCCTGTGCACCTATTATGGGCCATAACCTGAGATAAGCCAGAAGACATAGAAAGGTGTATAAGACACAAATCTTACCTTGAAAGAGCTCAAGTACTCAGAGTTCAAAAAAGCAGAAAACCCAGAAAAAGCAGTACACTGCCTTTGCTTCAGGAAAGGAAGGCAAAAAGAAATCAAATGATTCTCTCAAAGTCTTGCTATCATTTCCATAGCTTCCACTATTGTCTGCCCTGTACCAGGCACTGTGATAGGTTCCTTACGGACTTGCAAATTTCAGTGAATCTTAACAACACTGTAAAGGTGGTTGTTGTTGATTTCATTTACCCAATGAGAAAACCAAAATCCAGGAAGCTTAGGTAACTAGCCCACGGTCACACAGCTAATAATTGCAGTAGCACTGGAATTTGAGTTCTTCCCTCTTCACTGGCCCTTTACTCTTCCTCGTGTTGCCTCTCCATCCCTGAGAGAGCTTTCCTTCCCCATCTGTATCTATCAGAACTCCACCCAGACTCCCATATCCCACCTTGTCATGATGGCTTTCCTGGTCCTTCCAAACACATGCTGTTTCCATCTTCTTGCATCTTCCAGAGTATCTCGCATCCCAGTTTGGCCCATTTCCTGTCCTGTGTTATGGATGTCTGCATCTGCCTCTGAAAGAAAGAATACAACGTAAGAGTCAGTCTGTGCTGGGTTGTGCCCTGGACGTACCCCTCCGCTCCCTGGTGGGGCTTTGCATATGACGTCTCATACCTTGATAGGTGTCTGTTGAATTAAGTGGAACACATTAGCCCTCAGTTCCGTGACAGAAGGACTGCCTTAGCAAAGTCATCCATTCCACCTCCTTTGTGTCCATACCCACCACAGGTTCTCCAAACGACAATCTATTTCCCAATGGGCTCCAGTTATAGTACTCCTTAATTTATCTTGCCATTTAAAGGCAAAATGACTGCTTCATTAATCAATGGGTAAAGAAAATCAAAAGTCTATTAACTGGCAAGCCAATGCTATTCCAAAGGGCATTGATCCATCTACATTATGAGCAGCCTGTTCATTGGCGGCTACAATTCCTGAGATCAGCTCTCTAGGATAGTAGTGGGGGAGTTGGAATCCTTTTCAATATAGCCTTTAAATGGATAGAAACACATCAGACTCTTATTGAGATTTTTGTGGAAGGAGATGGGGAATAAGGAAGGGGAGAGTATTTGCTTGTCAGGAGTAAGTATGCCATAGGATTTATAGATGCATGCATTTAACCAATAAGCACTGACAGATATGTATGTGTTATCTGGAGCAAAATTAATTTGTTCTTTAAAATTTAATGAACTCCTTGTGAAATGTAGTCAAGAGTCATTGCAAATACAGAAGGTGTGCTCATCTAGCTGATGGGCTGAAATCATCACTACAAACATGGTTGGGACTTTCAAAGCAAGGTTTTTCTCTATAACAATATCCAAAGGGTTTTCTTTCTTGGAATGGATTTGGTGGTCATTTAAAACTCACCCCTACATTAAGGTTTGGGACCCCAATCTTGAGCAGATACATACCTGAAGTACATAGAATACCCAAACCTACCACCAAGAAGTGGGTCAGAGGTTGATTCTAAAGCCCTCCAAATTAGGGCCTAAAGACAAGAGTGGTGTTTATTGCAGGGGAGGTGTCTCACCTGGGTTAGGGCTTTATTTTATGATTCTAACCTCCATTAGCTTATTACTTTTACATTCTCCTACTGCATGCATTCTTTTACAACATGCATCCTAACTTCCTGGAGTCCAATATACTAACATCTGAGATGCTGTTACTCCATCCAGGACAATGCAGGGACCTTAGAACACTAATTTGCCTCACCCACTGACATTTTAAGTATTGCTATTGCCAAATAATTAGCATTTACAAACAACCTACAAGCATTATTAGTATTGTTTTGTACAGTCAATATTCCTTTAGTGTCACCTATATTCTTACCCTTTCTGTTTACCCTTCCCGCATTTCCATTTCCCTTCAGGGGTCATTTCCTTCTACCTGAAGGACTCCTTTAGCATTGCTCCTAGTGAGAATTTGCAGGCAAAAATTCTCGCAGTCTTTTTCTGAAAATGTCTTTATTTTTGCCTTCTGTCTGAAGGATTTTTAAAAATAAGCTGGCAGTGATTTTTCTTTCAGTATTTTAAAGACATCACCCTGTCTCTCTCTTTGGCTTTCATCATTTCCTTGAGGTCACATGTCAGCCTGGCTGCTGTTCTTTTGAAGATAACATGTCTTTTTCTAGAACTGCTTTGTCTTTGGTTTTCAGCAGTTTTACTACATACTGAGATGTGGTTTTGTTTTTATTCATTTATTCTTGTGGGGGGGACTGTTGTAGCACTTCTTGAATTCATGGTTTGGTATCTTTTGTCAGTTTTGGAAAATTCTGGCCATTATTTCTTCAAAGATTGGTTCTGTCTCAGTTTTCTCTCCTCTCTCCTCCTGAGACTCCAATTGCACGTATGTTAAGTTCTGCCGTCATTTCTCATGTTTCTTATGCTATCTTTTCTGTATTCTCCATCAATTTTCCCTCCATACATTAGTCTGGATAGTCCCTAATTCTATATTTTGCTGCTTTTAAACCTGTTAGCTCTTAATTCCAGTTCTCATACTTACCACTTCTAGAATTTCCATTTGGTTCTTTTCTACAAATTCTGGTTTATTGCTAAAACTCTCCATTTTGATTGTATTTCCTTGAACATATTAATCAATTTTGTTTAAATCCAGATGTGATAGCTATACTACCTGGACCGTCTGTGGGATTGTTTCTAGTATCTTTTTTCCTTGATCCAGTTTCCTGGTATGTCTGATAATTTTTTATTGAATACCAGACAATGTAGATGAGAAATTGTGAATGCTCTGGATGACATTATCTTCATCCACAGAAAGATCACTTTAATTAAATCTTCGGTTGGGCTGTGCTGAAGCTAAATGTCACTCTTTGTGGGAGCTGTTTTATTTATGGTTCACCCTTATTCCAAAGGTGTAGCTGTTCTGGGGTCCTAACTGGAAGCCTGGGGGGCTTACCAGTGTGTCTCTCCTCCTTATGGTTTCTGCCTTCCAATTTTAACCTCAGACTATGAGGCTACTGAAAGCTCTGTCCGGCCTCTTCGCCACTTACTCCTACTCAGGTTTGCGAACTCTCTATCCTGCGACTCTTAAAATCAGCAACGGCCTCAGAAGGAAAAGCAATGCCAAGTGTTGGACTTGCTTCCTGTCCTGCCTTTCTTTTCAGGATCTTGGCTCAAGTCATTTTCTCTCCCCAGGCCTATGAGACTGCCAAAAGCTATGCTCAGCTTCTAGCCCTCTATGGCTGATGGAAAAGCCAATGCCTAGAGGGCGAAAGCAACTCAGGGTATCTGACTCACGTCTATACACTTCCCTTCTCTCCAGGACCTTGGCCTTCAAGCCCTGGCTGCACTGAGAGCTCCCCTAATGCTTTCAACCAAGTTGGTTTGTTTTGTGTCATCTGTCTTTTTTAGTTGTTCTTGGCAGGTTGTTTGTCTGATACAAGCTAGTTTATCATGATTGGGGGTGAAACTGGGATCTCTTCTTTAAGCATTTGCTCTCCAACATGCAACTGGTCTCTGACATCATTCCGATCCTTTTTCTTAGACCTAATCCCATTTTCTGATATTGGTACTCATCAGGTAAAGCGCTCTGTCTTTCTAACTGCAATTGTTCAAAGCCCTCCCATTAAGTATGTTGTGTTTATATTTGCTGTTTGTTTCCATTTCTAATATCTATTGGAAAATACAGTATTGCACCAGATGTGACTTTCTTCAATGTGAGTGCCTTGGCAAAATTCTGCAAAGGGGAAGGGGCTTATAATATTTGGGTGCTTTGACTGGCGGGCTTTCCTGCACTGAAGTCTCTCTCCTGCTAATCAAAGCGTTGTTTGTCTGTGTCTAGCTTCTCATTCACAACACCCCACTACAAAGGGACCACCTGCCCTGAGTCTGAACTGAACCTGTCCTGAAACTTTGCTTTCTGACTTATTGATACCCAGTGTATGTAAGTGAAAGATGCTAATAAAATTGGCTTTTGGTTTTCTCAAATATTCAAACCCTGCAAATTTTTTAAACCTCTATGGATTTAAAATAAATAATATTAAAATTAATTAATTAATTAAAAATAAATATTTAATAGTAGTCAACTAGTAGGACTCTGATTCTAAGATATTGTTAAATTGTGCCACTTTTTCCAGTGTTTGAGACATTAGATATGAACCAGAAATTATTAAAGAATTTCTTGATGCCTTTGAAAAGGAATTAAAATAATAAAGAATTTGCTGAACCTGTGACATAAACTATATGGGTTATATCCTGGGCACCACCCAACACACAGACAGAACTGTCTAATGTGGTAAGTGATTTCCAGCCCCACTCAGCTGGGACAAGTAGCGAGTACTGTAATCTAGAGCAGAATGTGTTAAAGCAGGGACTTATAAAAAGTAATACATGAATATGTCAAATATAAAACACTCCAAAAATTCATCATCCCTGATCTCCAGTTTAGGTTTCTTGAAAGTGGATCAAGTAGTTAAAGATAGTAGCCAAGCAGTCTGAGTGTAAGAAACACCAATTTTTACAACTTTGCCCAATCTTGACAGTTAGCTTGTTCTCACCTATATAGAGCATGTTTAGCAACTTCTCTTTATTGAGCCTTTTCAAAGCAATCACCTTCTTTTTCTCACTCATTACTCATTAGTTTTAAAAAATTAAATGATGTAAACACAGCATAAGAATAAGAGCATGAACGCGCTGCTGTAGCAAAGAATGGCCCACGCTGGAGCATTCAGCATAGGGTGGGCTCTGTCAGCATTTTCTGGAGAGGGACGACAAGCATTGGTTAGTCCTGCAAGGAGGTTAAGTGGCAGACAGCCAAGAAAGCTTCTACAGTACTACTAATGAGCCCAGTACATTTTGCTCAGGCTGGGGTTGAATGTTGTCTCTTTGAAGTCACCTTCCTTGCCACCTTCGCTCTTATCCTTCATATTCATTCACTGGCGTGATTTCAGAATGATTGAAAACAGCACCTTCACTTACTGCCTTAGTTTACTAATAATAACCGTGAACTTTTAGCGTGTTACCAAGTGCCAGGCTGCTGAACACTTTACATGAATCATCTCATTGAATCTTTAGAACTCTGTTAAGTAGTACTGTTATTACCTTTGTTTTAAACCTGAGGAAATTGAGACTCGGAGGAGTGAAAGGATTTGCTCAAAGGCTTATAGATAGTAATGGTTCAATGCAGAATGCAAACCAAGGTCATCAAAATCCAGAGCTCACGTTTTTACAAACACGCTTAACTGCATCCCTTGTCATGGAACTTGGAAATTGGTGGTGAGTCCTTTCTGCCCCTCAGGCCAGGGCCAACTCCCCACATTGCCATTTTCCTTTTTTTTGCTGTGGACAGCGTCGATAAACTCAGCCCACTTTCCTTTCCTTTAGTCCTCCAAATGCTCCCTGACCCCTCAAACCTGGCAAAGTGCAGAGCTCCAGTATCCTAAGTTACATACAGTGAAACTTATTCGTAAGTGATATAGGTAAGAATTTCAAGAGTATTTCCAACACTGAAAGACTTGTTTCTTGTTCCCTTTCAAGGTCATTGTCATGTGAAGGATATTGACATCAAGTATTCTCTGGCTTTCTTTTTCTTCACTACACTGTCTTAAAACACACATACTTTGGTCTCAAGTGACTGGGAAGTCATTTATTCTAATAGGTTACATCCTACATGCAATTCTTCAATTAAATATGGGTTTATAAGTCCGAAACAACACAGAATCCTACACAAACTTGGTCTCATCTTATGACCAATCCAAACCTCCACCCCAACAGTGGAAAAAGACAAGAAATCAGCCTGCCTTATTACTATTATTATTTCTTGAATTCAGTAGTTACATACCCTTCAAGGAATTAAGAATAGATATTTCCAAGACTGTACCATCATCTACAAGAACTTGGTAATAAATATAGTAAATGCCTAAGTAAATCAAGGCTAGAATTGGTAATTTTTCACCACCATACAGTTTCTATAAAAAAAGCACTAAAGTGTCAGTCCACAGGATGCCCCAGCCCTGTTTCAAGTTGTCTGTGAATTACACATCCTGCTTTTATCCACTCGTCTGCCATTGTGGCAAGTGTCTGGTTCGTGTTGTCCCACCGCTCAGTAGATTTTTATTGTGGCTGCTGCAGAAGGCACCTTGAGATGCTTTTCCTGCAGAGACCGTTGTAGCCTGCTTGACTGGCCCAGTGATGATTAATCTCAGTGACTTGAATGACTGAGGAAGAGGGGAGCCACTTTCCCTTTAATTACATCTACAGGAGTGCAACAGTTTGACTCCAGTTCATTGTCCTGAAACAAAAGACCTTCCGAAAGGAAAATAAAATCCGGCCTGTGGTGGTCTCTGCTTGTACAGATCTCCTTTTCACAGTTTACTGTGCCACCGCTCAGTCAGCTCCACGTTGGGAAATACTGGCAAGCCGTTGGGATTTGCAAGGAGATTAGAACCTATGAAGAAAGCATTATTCAGCTTATTTTTGTTTATTTTACTTGGGCAATTAAAATGCATTGTGGGGCTCGAGATATGAGACAGCATCTCGCCATCACTGCAGATGTTGTGCATAAAAAGGTCAAGAATAATTAACTCTGACATGCAGATGTATTTATTTATTTACTGTCCCGAAGAGAGAGAGCCAAAGACATTCTTAGGGGTTTCCAGAACACTTCATACTCATTCGTGCCCTTGGATGCTGGCACATTCTGTTCTGTTCCCTCTCCTTTTCCTTTTGGATAAATAGCATCTTTCAGCAGAGCCCAGCTCAACTGCTGCTCCCTCTGCCTTGCGTAGCAGTGGGGGTGGGGTAGGGAGTGGGCATTGAAAGAGCAGAAGACCTTAGATGAGACATATCTGACTGGGAATTCCAGTGCTGTGTTGACCTTGGGCAAGTTACTTTGGCTCTCTGAGCACCAGTGTCTTCATCTATACACTGGAGGAGAATTAATATTCTCCTACATCATAGTTGCTATGCATATTCAATGAAATACTTTATATAAAGCACTCAAGATGATGCTTGGTTATAGAAGGGGCATTATAGGTATAATTTACTTTCCCTCTGGCACCTCCAACAGTAGCATCTCTTTAGTCTTCTTTATGGTGCTAATTGACGTACTAGTCAGAAAACAGGGATTCAAATTATTCTTCATTCTTTTCTCCTCCCCCTACCCAAGTAAAACATGATCACGTTTAACTGTCTCTACCTCCTATTTTAGATCTATTCACTCCTCTTGGTCCTCACTGCTAACTGCCTTGATTAATACATAGTTGTTTTTTTCACGCCTCACCTGAATTAATGCAATAATGTCATCACACATCTGCCTGCCTCCCATCTTACCTCCTCCATTGCATCTCCTGAGGCTTCCACAGTGATCTCTGCCGTCCCTCTTCTGTAGGGAAATCAACCATCCCAGATTACCCAGGACTGAAGGGTTCCCCCAAATGTGGGACTTGTAAAATCAGGACTGTCCTGGGAAAACCAAGATGAGTTGGTCACCCTACATCCCCTATTTAAAATCTCTCAGTGGCTCCACAAAGATTCCAAGATACTCTTACATTTTCAGTGTAATCCAGCCCTGCCTCTCCCTCTAGCTTTATCTTCACCACACCCTTCCCTTCCATACACAAACATACACACCCTTTGCTTCAGCAAAATTCTCAACTCAACTGTGCTCCTAGATCTTCTTCCACAGATGTTTCATGCTCTTTCCCAGCCCCTTTTCTGTCTTTGCTCCAGTAGCTCTTTCTCCTTGCAATGTCCATTCCCTACTCATTTCATCTGGTGACTCCTTCAGATCCTAAGGTGTCACCTCCACTAAGAGGTCTCCCCATTGCACCTGCCTCATGCAGAAGCTCCTTCTAGCATTCCCACAGCCCCCTGGTTTTGCTTCAATCTGACATCTATAGTCTGTGTGCCCTAATAGACTGAGAGGTCCTGAGGATGGGGACCATGTCCTCTCTTTGTGACTCCAGGCACTGACATATTGTAAGTACTCAGTGTGGAATGAATAAATGAGATGTACACATTTTCCTCCCCACCCGCACGACTGTGTCAGCTCCTCAAAGGCAAATGACATCTCTTGATTTTCTTTGATTTCTTGATTGCCTCCCCCAGCACCTGGTACCCAGTAGGGTTCAATTAATATTTTAAATTAAGTAAGTAAATTAATTAATTAATTAATTAATTAATTAATCTTCCTTCAGTTCTGAGCCAATGACCTTTCATGGTGAAATAAACTTCCCTTCAGCTTGTCCCCTCCCCTAGCCACATGTCCCAGACAAGGTACCAGATGTCAGACTAAACGTGGCCTCACGCTGTCCCCCAGGTACCTCTAAGCAGGAAATCCCTGGTGTCATGACCTCTTCTATAGACACAAACTCCAAATCAAAGATGGTTTCTTTCCAAAGGCAGATTTCATATCTAAGAAAATTCTCAACTAGACTCCCTACACAATTGAATATAAAGGCCACTAGCACCTGGGGAAGAAAGCTACACCAGATGGATTTCCCACTACAAAGAGATGAAATATGTGTCATTTCCACTTCTCTAGTGGTTTAGTCTTTTTGGAGCTCAGCATTAAACAGCTGGGAGTCCTTTCCGACAAGGCAGATTCCACTGCCTGATGGCAGGAAGTCGAGCAGCAGGCAAGTTCCATCCACTTCCTCCAGCCACCTTTCCAGCCAATGAGAGACAACGTTCTCCCCTGTGAAAGCTGTGTGGTAAATTGAGTAGAGAGCCTAGCAGGGAGACCTCACGGGCTGTGGCAGCATGAAGAAAATGAGAGCAGATTTGGGACATGAGTGATTCATGAGTGATTTACTGTTGGAGTACATGCAAAAAGGTCCAAGGACCTTGAAGTCACATGGACCTGGGATCAAAACCTCGTTCTTCCAGGTACAAGCTGCGTGACCTCTGTTTTCTGGTTTCTACATGAGGAGAATAACAAAGCCCACTTGGCACGGGGCATGTTCACTACGTGCTAGTTCTAGTCCTCACTCGTGACTCCTACTGCATTTGCTGAAATAAAACTTGTCAGACTCAGGTCTGACAAAGGATTTTTTCCCCTCATTTGTAGGTTTTTTTTATAATGATAAGATTGTTTTCAATGAAATCAAATTTAGATGTATGCATTTTTTTAATTACTTACGTTTGAATAGAAGGACAATAGTATGTTGAACAGGAGGAAAAAAAAATAGAACAGTCAAGGGGTGCCTGGGAAATGCAATGTGTCAACCATGAAAGCTGAAAAACGGTGTTTTTTCTAAGTTGCTGTGAGTCTCTGGAAAGGTCTAGAAACACCTGTGTTCTGCTCTAACTCTCATACTTCCTCTCCTAAGTCTCCCAAATGGAGAAGGGTCTCTAACAGCCTTAAACTCTCTTATATACCCCTTGATATCTATCCCCTAGACTACTTACTTCCATATAGGATTGTTTCTGACAGTTATTCATTCGTCTTCCAAGTTCACTAATCTTTTCAAATTATGGTACCTTTGAATAGGCATGTATGACAGAAGCTTACTCACTTGCAAGCCAAAATCATCCCACAGGGAGTTATAGAGGACAGACAGACCACCACAGCTCAGCGAGCAAGGGTTCCAGAATCAAAAGCTAAATTCTAATCCTGGCCTCTTCACCTTTGCACAAGACAACACTTTTGTCTATCAGCCGTTAGGTAAACTCTCCAAACACCTATCACTTAGTTCAAGTTCTCCTGCAGTGCTAGACACCACCCCCTCACAGTCCTAGCAGATAGTCACCCTACTGCTGCTTGACTACCTTCAGTGACAGGCTCCTCATCTCTTTCACCTACCATACACAATTGTGCAGCTTGCGCACCACACAAAAACACCAGCTGAAAGCCAGTTTCCTTTCTGCTTGTCAAACTGGTTGTCCCTAAGGAGTTACCTTTTTCTAATTTGATCATCCACCAGGGCTCCTTTTTCTAGTTTTCCCAAAAGCATCATATGGGCTAGCAGTGACCCTCTCAGGTCAGAGCACTCCACTGCTCTTAGACGAGACACTGCTCCCTGAAAAGTGGAAGGGACTTAGTCTGCATCACAAAGGTGTCATTGCACGTACCAAGCGAGCAGCAAACCTTTGTGTATTTTGGCTCTTCTTGGTGAGGACCAAGTCCCCAAATGCGTCCAGATGTGGAGAGACCTGCAATTAGTCAGCATCCAAGTGAATGTCTCCGCAAGGGACGAATATGACAAAATAAACAAGGACCTGTGGCAGCAAGCTCTGCTGGATCATTTATCAAATTGTAACATCCTATCCATGACTGTGAAATGGCTTTATGGTTAGGAAAATGTACTAATAATTTTATTAGGCAGCAATTAAACTTAAATTCCTTTTAACTGTATTTGATGTCATCCTTTTTCTGAGCCCATTAGAGTAACATTAAGGTGTTTGTGCAGATAGCTAAGTCATTTCAAATTACTTCCCTGTCTAATGGGGGAGCCTTTAATAGCACACTCTTAGGTTGAATTCAATTTCAGAGACACCAGGCATGCTAATTAGATCGTCTCGATGTTCCTTGCAAAAAAAAAAAAAAAAAAGCCAGAGAAGAGCTATTTTTCCCCCTCTTCTGCTTGGTGATGTTGGTGGAACACAACTTTCCAAGCAATTAGAGGTATAGACCCTCTACTGCACAAAACCTCACTTGAACTGTTAAGTATTGCTAGCAGACACAACGTCTGGTTAATATGACACCATTGTTAAAATGTTTTTAAGATCTAATTAGAACCAGTAAGTTTTCTCTATTATTCTTAGTATCATAGCTAGTATATGTTCTGGCTCAGCCCTCTAACATTAGAGTTGAAAGAAAGGCAAGAGAAAGGAATGAATGTTTATTAGGTACTTAACTATCTCCTCAGTTCTGAACAAGAGAGGCTGACAGTTTAAGTCTCAACTCCACAGCTTGTCAACTGTGTGACATTGGTGCTTTGCTTTCCCTCTCTGAGCCAAAGTTTCTCCATCCATAAGTGGAGATAATAAGCCACAGCTCACAGGGCTCTTACAAGCAATAAGCATCTCATCCAGAACTTAGGAGGCAGTAAGTGCCTAATAAATGTTCATTTATGATCTATAAAACAGGGATGATAATAATACTCACCTCCCTCACACGTCATTGTGTGGATCAAATGCAGTAATAACTGTAAATGGTCCTTACAGAAGATGAAGTGTTATACAGATATAATAGGTATATCTCTCTGTTTTGCCCATGAGGTCTTGGGAGGAATCTGCCTTCTTTCTGTGGGGGCTGAAACCACATATTCAATGCCACACGGAAGGTGGAGAGAAGCACCAGTTAAACCACATACTTGGGACTTCAGTGAATTAGACCAAAGGGAAAAGACAACAACACCATGAGGAGGAGTTGTTCACAGTTCCAAAGGTGACTTGATGGATTTGCAACTCTTGAGGTGCCTCAATTTCCCCATTCATAAACAGGGGGTGGGGTGAGCTGGTTGATCCATGGATTAAATGGTGTTCTATAGAGAAAACAACACATTGCCCAGATCTGAAGCATTCAACAAAATAATAATTTTATTTCACAATCATTTCAACCAGTCTTAGTCCCTGGAAACCGTCCACCTATGTCATCCCTGTTCACTTATAGATTGGCTCTTTCATGGCTCTTTCCTCATTGATCTATTAACATAAATTCTTTCTCCAAATAGTCACTGTACTTGACATCGATCTGCTAACTTACCGCTATTACACCCATGATTGCAATTACCGATTGTCCGGGCTCTTGCGACGCCATCATCCTTTTCTCTCAGTTACCATGATAAATGTTACTAATAACTCCTGTCTTGGATTCTTTGTGGAGTGAGGAAAGAGATTAATTTATTAATTGATGGATTAATGACTCATAGCTCTTGTAATCATCATTAATTGCTGTTAGCTTTGAAGCATCAAATGGTTAAGGGGGTTGAGAGCTAGGCTAAAAAAATGTTTCTTGCTCTCATGGAAAAGAGGAGAGACGTCACCAGCCAGGTAGAGAAAGTGAATGTCACCTTGAAAGTACAAGTGTGCTAAGGCTGTCATGGCACAAACTGCAGCTACACTGACCCATTCCTCTGTGTTCCCTGGCTTTCCCCACAACTACAGTGATTCTATCAACATTATACACCCACCCTAGGCTGCTGGCACTTCCCTCACCCCAAGACCATTCTCCACCCAGGAATTCCTGATAGCCAGTCAGGCAAGACAAGAATACAATGGACTGTTGGTCCTATCATCCTCTGAGGTCCCTGCAGGCTCTAGTCAATGCTGCATGTAGCTGTAATCTCATCACTTTATCTTTGAGAGGGCCCTCAGCCTCCAGCACTCAGATTCCATGGAAAACAAGAGCTCCTGATGCCCAACTCAGCAGGACACCAGGGAGAGCCCAAACCCTGCGTCAGCCAACTCCGCTCCATCCCCATGCATACCCAGCTCTCACAGATGAGGAAGGTCATCCTGGAAGAGTCACACAAACCTCTCCTGTAATTACATTTCTGCTTAGACACCAGAGCAATGCCAATGCAAAGCACATTGGCTTTTGCTGAATTATTCCGATCAAGCAAATACAGTATCACACATTCTCATCACAGGGTCTACCATCAGTGAAGCTGATCATATTCTCTTAAATATTATAGCCATTGGCCCTTGCTTTACAGTTTTGCTCATGGAATATATCCCATCCTGTACCATCCAAGATCTGTATGAACTGTTTTCCCTGCCTTTACTACGAGCCCTGACTATTATTCAAATCCTATGCCTCCCACCCTTTTCTCCTGAAGAGCCTTTCTCAGCCAGACTTGGCTCATCTCATAACTCACCAATGGAATCTTGTAACTATGTTCCTGAAAAAATGGTGGGACAGACTAGGAGCTTGGTTCCAGATTCAGCTCTGGGTTTGAATCCAGAATTCAACTGCTTTTAATTTAGATCTCCATAGCACTTGGAGCTTTGGTTTTGATGAATTCCATTTATTCTTCCTTGAATGGTATTCTCACTGGAGATGGTGTCATGGCAGGTGGACTGGTGGGAACTGCCTTCCTACAACAGCTTCTGTGGGATCTGTATGTTTCAGTGGTGGGCCTATAAACAGGGGCAATGCTCTGTACAAATTCATCTGTAAGGAGATGCGTTCCGTGGCCTGCCCCTCACAGACATCAGGATGCTGACCAATCAGTGAGGGGTTTGACACTCCTTATCAACAACTGGAGCAATTCCTCACAACAGAGAGGGTAACACCAGCAAGACTGTCAGTGAAGCCTGAACCTACATGGCAGAAAGAATTACGTACAGTTTGCCAAAGAGATTAAAATGTATACACAGCCACCATAAATAGCATACAGACATCACTAGAGAGTGAAGTTGGATTAAATGTCAATTCTTCCAAAACAGGGCATTGGGCAAGGCCTTGGCCTAGGCCCACTGAGTAGATCTGTCCTGGACCTCCTGATCCACCCCTGTCTTTGTGGTGGTTCTGTGGTTTCTGCTGACCTACCTCTTGATCCAGGCTGATCAACACACTTTCTGATCCAACTGGCCATGTCCATACATCAGAGTTGATGTTCACGTTGCAAAGAGTTCTTTTTTATGTTAGTCCAACTGATCTGAAATGACTAGGGGGCCTTTCGATGCCAGATTTTGCCTTTGCTTGTATAGTCAATAAAAATTATGAAGCTAAGGAATAAATCCTAATAATGGTATGCACCTCCCTGGGTTGTATGAGGAACAAATGAAATAAGACATGCAAAATGGGTTTGAAAAGTACATAGGCCTGGTTGTTATTATTTCTTTCTGAAAGGAGCTATTCCCTATTAATGATTCCTGGCTTGCCCTTTGGACTCCTCTTCAAAAAGGCAAGCCAGACACATGTGACAAGTTAAATGGGCATAGGAGATATTTTTATCTGTTTAAACCAACAACAGTAAATGCATCACAAGACAGTGTGTGATTAATTGCCAAGTGAATTGTGAAAAGAATAATTGCCAGAAGAATATGAATGAGGGGGGCTCACTGTAGCTGGTGGGGGAGGGAGAAAATGAAGCTCCAAAGAGGCCATATAGAATAATAGAGATTTGTTCTGGGTCTTGTAGAACTGATGGGAATTTTGGTTGGTGAGAAGAAGGTATTCCAAGGAAGGTCATATCGACATAGGTGGCCAGATAAGCAATGGGGTATTCAGGGGAAAGTCAGAGTGGGGGGTCAGTGTGCAGAGTAGAGCATGGACATAGTGGGAAATTGTGAATGGTGTTTGTTCTGACTCTATACCTTTCAACAGTTTAGACACACCTATGCCTTATACTCTAACCAAGTGAAAAGTAAGTTCCCAGCCTGGCCATGTCTTTTGCCCAACACACTCTCCTTCTTGCTCCCTGCTCATCCTTTGCCATCCCTGCTCAACTAGATCCCTAACTTGCCTACATTTCCAAACCTAGAGAATTGAAGGTAGCACTTACCTAGGCTTTTGTGGGCTTAATGCTTTAAAAATCCTACCTCCTTTCATTCTCAAAATAACCCTGTGAGATGGTACTGCTTTTATCCCCATTTTGCTGATGAGGAAATTGATGCTTGAGATGTTAAGGCCCAAGGTCATATCACCCACAAATGAATCCAGTCAGGATTTGAACCCCAGACTGTCTGACCCCATAGAACGATTCCCAACCACTAGGCAGACAGTTCATCCTCTCATTGTCTAAATCACCCTTGCATAGGATGGCTTACTCCAGTCAACCCTTGGAAAACTGTCTCATGCTGCCATCCTACTGCAAACCCCTGGGTACCAAGGACATGATATGGATAGGAATTGTTAGTAGGGCAATTGTTTAAGGTCTTAGAAGACTTTCAATGCCCACGTTTATATTTTATCCTTTTGACAATGAAAGCCAATGAAGATTTCATGATGATTATAATCATGAGGAATAATATGGTCAAAACCCATATTTCCAGAAGATGAACCAGGGCATCCAGTTCAGCACTGTCCTGCCTGATCCACCCTGGATGGTGGGGAGGTTGCAGGAAAAGGCAATGACTTACATCCTATTTTGTGGTTCAAGGCAAGGTAATAGGATCTGAATTAAGGTAATGGTTTTAGAAATAGAATATGATAAAGAATCAACTCATTTCACTGTAAAATAAAATGTACATGTATTTCTTTTGAAATAAACTTTTTCACTAATAAAGTCATGTTATCTGTAAGGACTTGACTGATAGCTTCATAGCTCCTTGGGGTTCAGATGCATATCAGGTATATCATCATTCTTGGACTGTATTCTTGAAACTGCTGGAGGCAACATGACTTGGGGGGGGGGGCGGGGTTCGTGCCCAGACGTCAGACAGGCATGGTTCAAGTAGTGGTCTGGCCACTCAACTCACCGTGTGACCTTGGGAAAGTATTTAATATGTCAAATGGGGGTAATAATAATAATGTCTGTCTCACAGGGTTGTTATGAGGATGAAATAAGACAGTGGATAGAAAGGCTATGATTAACACAAAATAAATGTCAGATTTTGTACTATCATTTCTTAGCCAAACATCTCATTAAAAGCCCTGCATAATCACCCATAAAATCTTGTTTGAAATAAAAGTGATTGGGTTCAACCAACCCTTTGGAAAGTAATTTGGCTTTCCAAATGCTCTCTACTGTGTATTAAGACACATAAAAATGTTCATTTCATATCCTTTGACCCAGTTGTTCCACTTCTCAGAATCTATTCTTAGGAAATTGTCCTCGATACAGGAAGAGCATAAGGCACAAAGAGGTTCACCACACAGATGGCTAAGAGTGAAAAATTAGAAGCAAACTGAACGTCCAGGAGCAGATGATTGAGGAGTTCTTGTGCAGTCTGCTGATGCTCTAAAAATGCTTTAAGTCAGTATTAAATACAGAGTTCAGAAGAATGTCTTAAAATGGGTGTGCTTGATCTTCAGTTGAAGATCAAGCATATTCTTTTCTTCAGTTCATTAACCCCTGTCCTACCCAGGGGTTCCCTGCATGGCCCACAGACGAGCAATCCATCCCTTTTTCTCCCATTGTCTGCCATCTGGGCACAGTCGTTGGGGGCTTCCTACCAGAGCCCACTGCACTCTGCCTTGGGCTTCTCACCCCTCTGAAGCAAACCTCAGCTCTTCCTCCTCCCCCAACCCCCCAGCCTCCCCACCCCACCCTGCAGACACTGAGGTTCTCTCCAAGACTGGGAGCTATTTTTAGGTCTCCAAGGCTGCCACGCCAAAGCATCTTTCTCAGGTTTGCCCCCATCCCACATCCCTGCAGCCTCCCCATTTCCAACTTCTTTTCCATTATTTTCAACACTATTTGTTTTGTCCTTCTAAGCAAGAGAAAGTGTTTTCCTCAAGGGTCCAAATGTGTTCATCCAATTAAATGTAAAAGGGAAAAAAGATTGACTTGGGTGTTAAATGTTATTTAGAAGCCCATTTACACTTAGACTCTGAATCTTGGAGTCTTGAATGCTTTGGAAAATACTTCAAGAGAAGAGTGAAATTTTATTAAACCACATTATTTCACAGCTGGCACCCATGAACTTAAAAACTCAGATATTTAGCTGGTTTTAAAAAATCCAGTAAAGTCACTTGGCCTGCCTTTATCTTGTAAGCTGGAACTTCTTTTGATAACACCTAAGAGGAAGAGCATTTGCTTCCTCTTAAGTTTGTATAATTATGTGCATTTTGCAATTTCGTAGCTTTGGCAGACAATGGGTAGTATTTGGCTTCAATGCTTTCAACTTTAAAGACAATTTCACAACTGGGCTTCTCTGGAAAACTCAAACATCTGGACCCTGAGTGGCCCAGGCCCAGCATGTGGTGAAACCCCCTGTGAACCTCCTCAGCACAGCACAGAACAGGCTGTACCGGGCCCTGTCCTTCCCTCACTCCCAGCGCCCTCGGTGCAGGCCTTCCACAGTTCCTGCATAAGTTATAGGCATTTTTAAAAAGTCAATAGGGCAATAACCTTTATTAACGTTGTTTGCTAGTTGAACAATAATCAATATTTCAACTCAGTATTCACTCAGCACCTACCGTATGCCAGAAGTCCTGTGCTGAGCACTGGAGATATGAAGATACCTCATGTTGGTTCATTCTGGCCCTTCCTTCCTTCCTTCCTTCCTTCCTTCCTTCCTTCCTTCCTTCCTTCCTTCCTTCCTTCCTTCCTTTTCTCTTTTTTTAGGTATTGTTTAGGTAATGCCAAAAAACAAAAAGGAAAAAAAGTACTTACAAGCCCACTGCTTTGTATACAAAGAAAAAAATGAATATCTCTCCTTTCCAATCCCACCTTCAAAACCCCAGAGGTAGTAACTACCCTTAACAGATTGGTGTGTGTCCCTCCCAACTGCTTCTTAAATTGATAGAAATGAAGCTATCTATGTATGTGTCTGTTTACCCAGACATTACTTGGAGAAACAGAATGATGCAATACGTAGTAGTCCCCACAGCTTGATTATTTTACTCAATACAGGATGGATTTTACCTAATTATTCTTAATGGCTAATTAGTATTTCATGATATGAAAGGTCCATACTTTATTCAAATATTGCCCTATTGGTGGACATTTAGGTAGTTTCCGATTTTTGTGCCATTGCTATTATGAACAATTGGGCTATGAACATCCTCTCAATATATATACTTATATATGCCTACAAATTTATGTTATTGTTTATTTATAATAGATGCCCATAAGTGGTATTAGTGACTCAAAGAGTATGTGTCTTTTGCAGCTAAAATAGGTATTACCAAATTACTTTCCAAGTACCTTCCGCCCGTTCACACTGCAACCAGCCGCATGGGACAGTGGGCTGGGACTCTCACCAGCACTGGAGAGTTTTCTCTTTTTCATTGTTCCCAGTCCTGTAGACAAAGCTATTACTGTTTTAATTCATATTCCCCTGACTTGTCAAAAGGTTGTATATCTTGTGCTTTTGTATGTTTATTGGCCATTAGCACCTATTTTTAAATCACACCTTTGTGTGCGTTATTGCTGCTGTCACTGTTAACTCTGACGTATTGAATGCTGGCTAGGCAGCCAGCTCCACTAGACACTTGACATACATTGTTGTGTTTAATTCTATAACCCTGGTATGAACTAGGTGCTATTATCCTCTCCATTTCACAGATGAGAGACACCTGAAGCTGAGAGCAGATAAGCAACTTACTTACTCCAAGTGGCACAGCCGGGATTCCAATGTGGGTCCACTGGCTTCAAAGCTTTTGTTTGTTCCACCATTCCACCCCACCTCTCACAGATCTGTCCTCCTACGTGCTTCTGAGTCTTAGCTTTCTTTTGTAAATGATTTTGTTCATCTCCCATCTGCCTCGCTGGACCACAGTAGCCTTAGAACGAGAACCCAACTCCTGTACCAACTGGCCCCTGAAGCGGCAGGATCTACAGGAGTCCTTACCAGTCTCTGCCTGGGAAGAGTGCATAGATTAAGGTTATAAACAGTGCGCTGGCAGTTAAATTTCCACTGTAGTTTATAACCTTGTGCCTGAGCTTTCTGGTTCTCCTACAGACCTTCCCACTCCGACCTCCCCTAATGTAGAACTCCTTCAATGTCGAGTCATTTCTTTCTTCCCTCCCTACACACTTAAAACAGCAGGGCACGTCTTGTTCTCCATGAACTCGCAGGACTGGGCACACATTGTGAAATAATAAAGGAAAGGGAGGAAAAGAGCAAGGGCTGCATGATTTTCTGGCTCCAGAAGTTTTCTTCCAGGGTAAGTTAACATCCAGCTCGCTCTCACAAACAGTCCTGAGCCAAACGATTCCAAATCAAAGCAAAAATCCATCAAGAGAATTCTGATTTAAAACTTAAGAAAACAGCCTGTACGTATTTTTAGAATAACCCAGAAAAGAATACATCTGTGACTTGAAACAGCTGGAAACCTACTTTTTGCCAAAATTATGCCAATTACAAAAGCCATAATAGAGAAGAGGCATTCAAGATCCAAGCAGTCCTGTATTTTTTACATATTCAACTTCTGAATAACCTTCACTTTCATACATGAACAACTAACATCTCTCAAACATCTTGTGACCACCAAATGCCAGCCAGCTGCACAGTCTGCACAGCAGTGTTTGTATAACTACTTGAGGATTTTATTGTCTTTTGTCCTTATTGGCTTAGGAAAAAGAGTGGTAGCCCAAAAGAACAAAAGTAAGAAGAAGGACAGGTCTTATAAGCTCATCATGTGTTTGAGGGAATTGAAGAAATGATGAGGCGAGCTGCAAACAGAATGACATTGGCCTCAGATAGTCATTGGACTTAAGCCAGTCAACCATGTGTTCAGTTCCAAAGAAAGACAACAAAACTAAAGAACATGTGTTGAAAATGTTAGTAGCAAATTGTGGGTAAAAAAAAAAGTGTCATTAGGGAGTCAAAAAAATTGGGGGTGGGGGGTTTACTGAAAATGAGACCTTCTCTTACCTGGGTCCCTGCTAGGGCAGGGCCTCTCTTGTTCACTAAAATGTCCCAGTGCCTTCCTTGCATGTAATAGAGGGTCCATAAATATGTCAGGTGCAACATTAAGGACTTCAAGGTGCAGAAAAGTGTGCTTTTCTGCCCCTAAATATAGGAAAAGAAGCAGGAAAGAAAGGATCCCTAAGGTTGCCCTGTTACTGTACCTTACAATGGACCAGCACCTTATGGGGACACAGAGTAGACCTGAGCAGAAAGGGTGACAATGAAGGCGTTTTGTAAGACTGTTGTCCAAATGCTCTCCTGCACTGTGCCCCATCCTCCAATTCATACACACACACAGACACACACACACACACACACACACACACACACACACACACTGACCAAAGTCAGGCAAAACACAGACCAGCCAGTTCACGTGTCTCCAGGACAAAGACAGGACTCTGCAGTACAGTGTCTCTCATCAGAGGATGCCATGTTTGGAGAACAGGTAGAATTGGAAGCTGTGCTCAGGAGACCCAATATCAAGATCAAAGCCAATACTCTAAGCTTTGGAATAAAATAAAAATTTATAGTTTAGGTAAAGAATCAAACCAGAAAAAAAAAAGAAACCAGAGATACTAATGAGTGAAGAGTATTCAGATGAAGGAGTCTAGAGGAATTCTCAAAGTCAAGTGAGGGCATCCAAATTGGTGTTTTCCATCAACTCTCTGTGTGCATTTGAAGGAATGGGAGCAGACTCCATGTAACTACTTTACAGAAGAAAGATAAATGACAACATCAAAAAGAAACTTGTGCCCCACCAGAGTGACTCTCCAGAGTGTTAGCTCCAAAAAATAGTGAAGCCAAAAATTGGAGACAGTTGAGGTCAGACACTGGGGAAGTATTTCAGTGGCGCCAATACCACAAGCAAGGGGAAAAGCAGTGTCAGCAGCAGGGAAGGTTGAGAGCAAGATAAGAGCAGGGTGAGCCTGAGATTCTAAGATGGGAACCCCAAGGACTGGCCAGAAGGCCTAGGACAAAGGTGGCAAACACAAGGCCCATGGGCCGAATCCGGCCCTCCACCTTGTTTTATCCGGCCCAGCACCTTGTTTCTGCCCGGCAGCAGTGCCCAGCTCTCACTTAACTGTTAAGGAGTAGTTACATGTACACAGTCCTAAAGTTACATTCAGCCAATCGCAAGGCTGATGTGCCCCTGGTGAAAATGAGTTTGACACCCCTGGCCCAGGCGATAATCAGATGATTCTGCAAAGACAAAGCCTTCTTTGAAGGCCCTAGCCTCTAGCCTCACCCTGATTGCCATATCACTCCAATCTTAAGACAGTGTATCCTGAACTTTATCCATGATGGCTTGTGAACATGTGCAAGGCCCAGGAGGCCCTGTGGTAAAAATACGTAGATGCATGTGTGCATATATACATACATACATATTTATCATTCTGCTTGAGGGTTTTTGAGGAGAGTAAGCCTTTCTTGTCCCAAAGATAAAGGGGTAATTCATTTTACTTTAAGTGACCTTAAAGTTTACTCTAAGTGAATTTGCATTCAATGTGTCTTGCCTTCAAAAAGTTGCTCTATGAGATGCTTGGGGAAGAGGGTCTCTTTCATTGTTAAGCCTGCAGCTCTGCACTCCCCCAGCTGTTCTTCCTCAGACAAACAGAATGGGACACTGTCCCCAAGGCCCAGATATTGCTGAGAAGCCCCAAGAGAATGCTGGTGAGGGGATCTGATCAGCTGAGACCACTACTCAGCTCTTGGAGTAGAGATTTTTTTCATACAAATAAGTGATATGTCTCCTCAAACCTTAGAAAAGGTAAGCAGTAGGGGGAGGAAGACTGATCAGGGATGGTATGGAAGGGAAGTAAACGGGAGGAAACGCATGTCCAGAATTTCACCATTGCTTTTCAGGCAATGCCCTCAAGTGGGAATCTACAAACTGAGTTATATTTCTGTTTTGAACTTGAGCCCCACCTGAGTTTCTAATCACATTCATGTCCTGATGGCAAACTGTTATTCTGTCTTCCTGTTGAGGAGATACTAAAGTATTCCATCAGTCCATATGCTCCCCTCCACTATCCAGGGAGGCCCACAGCAGGGTGACCCGACTGTGAAGCCTGGCCCATCAGAGGACCCTTGCAGAGGATTGCCACTAAGTCTTTTGACAGCAATGGCCATTAGCGGCTTTCAGGGTGTCCTGCTCCCCAGTGTAGCTCTTTGGTGGCTGTAAGACTCTCAGCAGTACTTCTAAAAGGCAGCAGTTTAGACAAGGACCCCGTTGAGCCCCTGTTGAAGCTAAGTTAACTGCACAGCTTGCCCAAGGAACATCTCCCTTTAGAAATTTCCTCAGCCCTGGAGACTGCTTATAGAAAACGAGTCTGCACTGGTAGTTATCCCCAGAGGCCCTTCTTCCAGGGCCCAGCACAGGTCAGTGGTTCCAGCCCTCGTGGTTAAGGATGAACTTCACCTCCCCCAAGTTTTGTCTTCCCACCCACTCCCCACCCGTGAGGCAAAATATGCCTATTAAACCTTCCCATTGGTAGCTGAGATTTAATCCCAAGGGTATCTGGCAAAAGCTCTAGTGAAGCATATACTATACCTCTGGGCATGTAATTGAATAATGACAGTCCTAAGTATCCTTCAGCTTCTTAAGCAATAAATGCATATTAAACTTCATTAGTGACTCTAACCGGAATGGCCAAAGTCAGCCACTGGATCAGCTTCAGGCTTAAGGATAGATTCTAACAGGGAAAAACACCCATGGCAAAACCTCAAGTACAAGAATGCTAGAAAGCAACGGGAGAGAAATGGGGAGCATCCAGACCTACTCTGCAAAAATAGGGTCTGCTTTGGCTGACACAATAAATGTGTGTGTTTGTTCACTCATCTAGTCCATTACAAAGTACCAATCACAAAGATATTTGTCTTCTTTCCTGCTCTGGTAAGCTAATTGCAAAGTAATTAAATTAGCTACAGAATAAATTAGTTGTTATCAAACTGAAAGTAAAGGCATTCTTCTAAAAATTATTTAGGGTGAAACCCTGGCTTGAATGATAATTCCAGATTGAGAAATATTTTATTTCCTTCTTTTACTAATGTATTTATTATTTAAAAAGGAAATCCTAAATTTAAAGGTATACCTAAATACTTATCCTGCCTTTAATGAATGACAGCTAAAGGACAGCATCTTTGCATCCTTGAAAACAAGAGAGGGGACAGCCTACGTGAAATGTTTACATGATGGTCCTTGTCAGCTGAGGTCGCTGAGATATTGAAATGTCTCCAGTAGTGAGTAAGTGGGCTGGAAATCAATGGTGCTTGCTGTACATATTATCATTTGATTTAGCTGCCTCACTATATGTCACTACTAAGTAGCTAGAAATAATGCCTTTTTTCAAAAGTGACTACCCTGCCCTCTTAAAATTATGAAAATATAAAAAGTTATTTCCAAGTTCTAAATTACACTTCTGCTAGACGCCAAAGTTCAAAAAGTGGCTGTCTCTGATCAATTGATTTTGCAGAGCCCTTAATGAAGTCATTTCTATTTGATCACAAATAAGTCTGAAAGTACCATGTAATAAAAGTGTCAGGCTTTCAAGCTCTCTAACAAGATGAAAGTTATTTATGAGTTGAAAGAGCGTGAGATATTAATGGTGAAGGCACAAATGACTGGTAAAAGCCTGGAGTCAAAGGACAAAAGCTGGAATCATTAAAGATAATGGAGCCAAGTCCCACCACCAGAAACCCTGTGATATCATGGATTTCTTTAGAGTGCAGGTCAGAGCAGGGCCTGCGATCACAGTGCGTTACGGGGGAGGGTAAATGTCAGGCCCCACACTCGGGCTGTGGCCTCAGCGCAGTTAATAAGATCAGAGAGCTATATTGGGCATAAATATAACTGGCAGGTTTTAGTAGCCAGCAAATTCAGTCAAAGTCAGCAGTGGGAAGAAAGGCCAGTGTGAGTGTGGATAGTGTTAGAACGTCATCTAGAACAAGGGTTCTTAACTGGGGCTTCCGGTGTGGAAGATAGAGGTCACACCCTCTCTGGCCAGACATTTTACAGTTTTCAACAGTACAGTCAACCCTGCTGCGATCACCTTGTCCATGTATCTCTGCACATTCCGATGCATGCCCAAGGGCAATCCTAGGAGTGGAATTGCTGGGTCTGGGGGTGTGCACATTTTTAGTATTCTTAGCGCATCTTGTCAAATGGGTCCCTAGGAAGGTTGCGCAATCTCTGTTCCTAACATGAGCATTTGAAAGTCACATTTTCTCCGTGCTTTCCTCAAGGAACAAATTTTAAAGTAGAATATTTAAAGGAGGAGAGAACCTGAAACCCATCCCTTTCATTTTTAGGAGAAAAAACTCTGAAGCCTGGGGGAAGTGAAGGGATGGGTCCTCCAAGCTAACAGCAGAACAGGTGGGGTGGAGGGAGAAATGGGTGTCTGTAGGCCCCATTTCTGGCCTTAGACCCGATACATAACAAGTCCTCAGAAATGTCCCGCACAGACAGATCTATAGGAACAGAAGGTAGATGAGTGGTTGCCTCGGGGAGCGACTGCCAGTGGGTGTGGGGTTTTGCACGAGGGAGCAATGGCTGCTGGTTGCACAACGCTGTGACTGCACTAAAAACCACAGAACTGCATGCTTGAAATAGATAGGTTGTAGAGAACATGTTCTCTATCTCAATAAAGCTGCCGTTTAAAATAAGAAAAAGTGCTCAGTAAACATTTGTGGAAAGAAGAAAGAAAAGGAGGACAGGAGATCAAACATCCCTGTTCCTCGATTTCCAACCAGTGGTCCACCCTCTGTTCCCACTGCAGAGAAGGAGAGCAGGTCTGTAACTGATCCCAGCGTTGGTTCAGGGTTCCCTCTGTTTAGGTATTTCCCAGTTTTCAGCACACACTGATCTGCCTATTCTCAGACCTTAGGAGTAAAAAATAAAACTATGATCTGATCTTCATCCTTTCATATTCCCCTAAGACTCTATCTAGCTCAGGGCTGGTTACAGAGTAGGAACTTGATAAATGTCTGTTTACAGAATTACTGGTGAACTGTAAGTAAATTAAATATTAACAAATAACATAGCACTATTTCCTAACATTGAGGCTTCATTTTTCTGCCGCTGTCAGCTCAGGCTCTATAAATTACATTGACAGTTCAGCTTGGTATTTTGGACATTCTGATTTTCCTCCTGACTTTTTGCTGCACATAGTGAGTAAGGAGTCACGGGCTCCATTTTTTCCCTCAGTGACATAAAGCACAGGAATAAATTTAGGGCTCAAGAGTAGTGACTGCTACATGGAGGGGTGAATCCAGAATCCATGGGGCTTAAAGTTTATTAGGTTTTAGAAAAAAGAATACAACATTATGAATGCAAATTAAGTACAGGACCTTGGAGGGCTGTGAAGGTATACCTTCCCTACCTTCTGTCCACGTTCATTTCTTTGCTCATTCTAGTTGCATTTTACTTTGTTTTGGCATTTAAATATCCATTGTTACCAGAAGTTTAGCATTATAGGCCTCCCAGACTTATATTTTTCTTAAAAATGAGTCTAAGCAATTGTTGAATTAACACCCACTGCCAACATGCAGATACTAACTAGAATAATGACAGGAGTGTCCCATCTTGGGTGAAGGTTGGCCTCTAAAATTATTCCACAGTGCAGAAATCACACATCATCATCATTGTCCTTAAAGTCCCTGCAGTTGCCTGTTAAGTGCAGAACATGGGGTTTTCATGTGTGTGACCTTGAGTTCTTGTGCACACTCAAGTTCGAAAAGCGCTTAGCCAGGTCGAAGGTAGGGAGGTGCAAATGCAGGTGGCAGGACCTAAAAGCCCCTTTCCCCTATGACAGCACTCAAGCCTCTAGCTGGAATGGAAGGTGGGTGCTCATCTGGGGTGTTTACTCCATCCTGTTTTAGTAACAAGCCTTTATAAGCTTAATACGTGTTAACAGATTTGTTTGTTGTTATGGAATTTTGAAAGGTGATAGGATATGTATGAAAGCAAATAGACCTGGCATAACAGGTGCTCCATAAATGTCAGCTGGATTTAAATCCGTCTCATTTGACTGGGTTCCCATTCACACTGCTGTGTATAAAGACAGTGTCTTCTGAACTGGTGTTTCTGCTGTGGCCCCACTACACAACCTCGCTCTCAGGCCCTTGAGCCCTGGGCTCAGCATCTCAGCGTGGGTGTGGAATTGGACCAATGGAGTGGTCTCAAGTCCTTGTCTAAAAACATTTCAACATTACAGCTACTTTATCTTACTTTGTATATACAACAGCTGTTTTGGATTGAAATTATTTATTTAGTAATTTGTTTGCGATTATACATTTGCATTCTTAGTTCTTTCGAAAGCTGCCACTTAGAGGAGAAAAAATGCTTCTGTTTTGTTTGTATTTTTAAAACTCACTCAAGCAAGGCAATAAGATTTCCAAGAGACAACTAGGATTCTAGCTAAATTGGTCTCAGGACTCTGAACTTTGTTTTTGCCTTCATATTTAATCAAGTATCTCATTGATATCATCAATAACTTTTCCAGAATAAAATCTTATAGCACGATCTACTTTGTGGAGGAAAGTACAGAGTCCCTTTGGTGGTACAAATTTACTTAGAACTTTTTTTATTATATTTTATTGATTATGCTATTACAGTTGTCCCAATTTTTCCCACTTTTCCCCCCTCCACCCAGGACCCCCCACTCCCTCAGGCAATCCCCATACCATTGTTCATGTCTATAGGTCATGCATACAAGTTCTTTGGCTACTCCATTTCCTATTCTGTACTTTACATCCCCATACCTATTTGCACTTCTTAATCCCCTCACCTCTTCACCCATTCCCCCACACTCCCCTCCCATCTGGCAACCATCAAAATGCTCTCCATATCCATGATTCTGTCTCTGTTCTTCTTGTTTGCTTAGTTTGTTTTTTAGATTCAATTATTGACAGGTATGTATTTATTGTCATTTTATTGTTCATAGTTTTGATCTTTTCTTCAATAAGTCCCTTTAACATTTCATACAATAATGGTTTGGTGGTGATGAACTCCTTTAGTTTTTTCTTGCCTGTGAAGCTCTTTATCTGCCCTCCAATTCTAAATATCTTTGCTGGATAAAGCAATCTTGGCTGTAGGTCCCTGCTTTTCATGACTTTGAATGTTTCTTGCCAACCCCTTCTAGCCTGCAAAGTTTTTTTGAGAAATCAGCTGACAATCTTATGGGAACTCCCCTGTAGGTAACTAACTGCTTTTCTCTTGCTGCTTGTACGATTCTCTCTTTATCTTTAACCTTTGGCATTTCAATAATGATGTGTCTTGGAGTGGGCCTCTTTGCATCCTTGTTTGGGACTCTCTGGGCTTCCTGGATGTACATGTCTATTTCCTTCATCAAATTAGGGAAGTTTTCTTTCATTATTTTTTTCAAATAGATTTCTAATTTCTTGTTCTTTTTCTTCTCCTTCTGGCAACCCTATGATGCAAATGTTGGAACACCTGAAGTTGTCCCAGAAACTGTTTACACTATCTTTGTTTTTTTGGATTCTTTTTTTCTTCTTGGTGTTCTTATGTTCCTTCTGTTTTGCTTCCTTATGTTCCAAATCATTGAATTGATTCTTGGCTTTATTCACTCTACTGTTGTTTCCCTGTAAATTGTTCTTTATTTCAATTAGTGTATCCTTCATTTCTGACTGGATCTTTTTTATGCAGTTGATATTCTCACTAAGTTCCTTGAGCATCCTTGTAACTAATGTTTTGAACTCTGCATCTGATAGATTGCTTATCTCTGTTTTGTTTAGCTCTTTTTCTGGAGTTTTGATCCATTCTTTCATTTGGGCCATGTTTCTTTGTCTCCTCATTTTAGCAGCCTCCCTATGTTTGTCTCTGTGTGTTACATAGAGCTGCTATGATGCCCTGTCTTGGTATCATGGCCTAATGTAGGTGGTATCCTGTAGGGTCCAGTGGCACAGCATACTCTATCACCCAAGCTGGGTACTCAAGGTGTGTCCCTCGTGTGGGCTGAGAACATCTTTCTTTTGTAGCTGTTGGCAGGTCAATGGGAGGTATTTATACAGGCCAGCCAGTTGCAAGGATTGGCTATGTCCACTGACCACCAACCTCCTCCCTTTATGGCAGATCAGCTGTGCAGGGGCAGGGTGGTGGTGCTCCAACATGGTCTGTAGCTGTCCACTGGGTGTGCATTCCCTGGGGTTTCCCGGGTGGTGCAGGCCAAGGTCAGCCCCCACCTGTGTTTTGTGCAAGGCCACCCTGCTGAGCTATAGAGCAATCTGAGATGGCTGCTACTCATGCTGGGCTTGGAGACACAGGTGAAGTCAAGCTGTCGATCTAGGCTGGCTAGTGCCATGCCTCAAGCCAGTTAGCAAGAGGTACAGGGCGTAGGGGCTCACTGAGACCAGCTGTTGCTTGTTTGAAAAGATTTAAGAAGTTGTGAAGCTTGAGCCAAGACAAGCCATTCATATGGGAAAGTTACTGTTAACAGCTGTAAGTTGGGTAGGACGGAGCTTCAGAGGATCTCCAGGTCAGGGCAAACAGTGTTAGCCAGGTTGATGGAGTCTCAGATATGGCACCTGCCTGCCGGCTCTGTGGCTCTGCCCACCCTTCTGTCTGGAGAAAGCTGTCTCCCAGCTCTTGCCTTGATGCCAACCACTTCAGTTCTTCCCTGTATTCCACTGGTGCCTTTCAAGCTGCTACCCTGGTGCTGGAGCTCAGGGGAAGTGAATCTGGGTAAGTTCATGTGTGGGTTCTTTAAGAGCAACTGCTTGGAGCTCCAGAAGTTTCTTCTACCAACTTAATACCTGCTGATTTTTGCAGCTAGAAGTTATGGGCCCTATCTTCCTAACACTGGTACCCTGGGCTGGAAGCCTTGTGTGGGGCTGGGACTCCTCACTCCTGAGATATCCCTCCCAAATTTTTAGCCACCACATGTATATGTGGGACCAGCCCATTGTGCATCTTCACCCTCCTACCAGTCTGGATAGATGTAGTTTCTTTAATTTTGTAGTTGGCAGACTTCTATTCAACTCGATTTTTGCAGGTTCTAAGTAATGGTTGTTCTATAACGTAGTTATAATCTTGATGTGGTTGTGCGAGGAGGCGAGCCATGTTTACTTATGCTGCCATCGTGACCAGAAGTCTACTTAGAACTGAAATAGCAGTCCAGTGCTGGGCTTGGGGTGGGGGTGTCTAGAAATAAATACACATTGCTAACTACCAAAGGATAGTACCTCTAAATCATAAAATATTCTTTGACTCTATATCTTCTTCTTTCTCCTCTGCTTCTTCCCTAGTTGGGGAAGCCTTCCATGTTCCATCCACACCCCTAATTTCTTAATTATGTGTTCCTCCCCTAAGCTCATGTATGGCTCCTTGCTTATCTGTAATTAAGAGAGCAGTCAAGTTTATGGCTTGTCTTGTATAGAGTATAAGCTCCTTGAACCAGGGACTTTAAATTATTAATTTTTAAGAATTTGATTCCTTGCTTAGTGCCTTGCTTCCTAGGTATTTGCTAATATTTGATATTTGTGGAAGGAAGAGAAGAAAAAAGAAAAGATGGAATATTGGAGCTATAATCATTTTCTTTCCATCAAAGCCATAGAAAAGAAAACATTTTCAACATCCATTTAATTAACTTCATGCATTTTAAGTCTTTATGTAAAAGATCTTTTGGCTGATTTCTGTATTCTCACTTCTGATGATTGCTCTAAAGTTATACAAAGGATTTCTAGAAACCTGCAATGCTCTCAGATTCCAAGAGGGTCCTCTGCACTGTAGAGTCTATAACACAGGTGGCAAACATAAGGCCCATGGGCCAAATCCAGCCCAGCACCTTGTTTCTACCCAGTGGCAGCACCAAGCTCTCGCTTAACTGTTAAGGGTAGTTATATTTATACAGTCCTAAATTACATTCAGCCCTTTAAAGGCAACTGTGAGGCTGATGTGGCCCCCAGTGAAAATGAGTTTGACACCCCTGGTAGAGGATGATGGCTGAGAGATCAGGCTCTGAAGGGAAACAGACCTGTGTTTGAATCCCTCTTGGCCACTTACATCTGTGTGGCTTTGGCAAGTTACCTCTCATCTCTGAGCATCAATTTCCTTGTCCATAAAATGGGGATAATAAAACTACGAACTCCATAGCATTCATTTGAAATTCAAATGGGAAAAACATACAATTAAGTAAATACACATGTGCCAATAAATGATTATTATTATAAGGACAAAATCTAATATGTCCAATCTTAAGTCATGGCTCCATTAGCAGGTAATTCTTAAATAGTGGATTCTAGTAAAGGAGAAACAAAAATTTCACTGAGAACTTAGAGAGGTAATGAGATGATGGAATAACCATCTTTTTCTAATATGTTTAGCTCATTTTCTTACAATTAAGCTATATAAGTAGTCCTTCACCTACAGAATTGATTAATTCTTCATTGTATTGACTTATTTGAAGATATCCTAGGTTAAATGAAATGAATATCCCTTTAATATGATTTTTCTAGCAAGATTAAATTCTAATATGGATTAATATCCTAAATTGAGAGTTCTAATTGAACACTGCAAGAACCAAGCATGAGTCTCCAAGACATCATCTCATTTACAAATGTCAGTCACTGAGGAGACATTCACCCGCGTGTTGGAGGGATCTCACAACCTCAACAAGAATAATCATAAGTGATACTGACTGAGTGCTTGCTGTGTGTCAGGCAGCCCAAGTCAGGCAACCCAACCTGAGCAAAGCATCATGCCTACACCAGGGCTGACTATCCATTTACAGAGGGGGAAGCCCCTGGCTATTGAGCAGAGCACTTTCATCTGCTCTCCAGAGCATCCTTTACTCAGGATCTGGGGACCTCCCCAGCAGCCTCTGTGATCGGCATGGATCCCACCAAAGGGAAGGAGGAACTCCCCAAAGCTCTGTTATCCAGACCAGGGTGAGACTTGGAAAGCTATTTGTCTCATTTCCTTTCTGCAGAAAGACCTTCTCTCCCTTCCTCCAGTCATCCTCTAATATTTTCTCCATGGTGCTTATTGCTTTCTGAAGTGATCCTGCACCTTTATTTTTTTAGCATCCTGAAGCTCCCATGATCACAAGGACCTTTCTGTCTTATTCACTGCATCCCCCTACCCATGCCTAGGACAGTGTATGGCCCAGAGTAATACTCAATGACTATGTATTGAATGCACATGAGGAAGGAAGGTGGGCAGGGGACAACACCCTCCAATGGCGGGGATTCTCATTCCTCCAAGATCCTGTGCTTGCTTGCCCAGACTGGGTCCCAGTTGACCAAAGTCTCCCTCCCAGGTTCTGTTTTCCAAGTTCCCTCGGCTAACCTATGCTTCCTTTGAGCCTAATTCACTGACTAGCCTTCAGCTTCTTTCACTTTCAATCATGCTCAATCCCATTCTCCCTGCTCAACACTTAAGGACACATCCCATCTTTTACCACGACTTCTGCAGGTGGCTAATACCATCGATTATTTGGCTCATTCAACTCTCAGAGGGTAATCTTTCCTTTAATCCAAGCTTTAAGGCCATCTCACTGTGGGCTCTTATATCACTGATTACACCCGGCAGAGTCAAGCAGAGGTGTTGGCACTGCTCTTTACAGATTCCTCTGGAAGCTCTGGTGCTGTTAGTCTCTGTGGTGTCCGTGCTAATAGTGCCTTTTTCTAATCAACCCTGATCTACCCTTCACCACGCCAGAAAGATAAATGCCACATGACAAGAAACAAACGAAAGGCTGCCCTCAAGGCCCAGAAAATCTCATCCACTCTGCCAGGGCCCAAGAACTCCTGATTTAGGAGGTTGGTCTCTCCTCTAATTCATCCTTAGAATGTATTGCAAACTCAAAAGCCAATAGTTACACTTCTCGGCAAAGGAGCAGACAAAAATGTTTTTGTTTGATGCAGCAGCAATAGAGGCAAGATCATGTTTCTCTTTTATGAAACCTGTGAGAGTAATTCATTGAGATCTTGACACTTAATATTACCTAATCACCTCTCCAACAAGAGAGTTGCTTTGGCTCAATCAGCCCCACATGCAGACATTGCTGCTGCCACTGACTGGGTCTTGCTGTTAGGTGGGCTGCTTTAAATATCCAAGGCAGGATTTGGCAAGAGGAAGCAGCACCTGCTTCATTGAAATACAGCTTCATACTTTATCCTCTGAAAGAGAAATGTGCCATGTAAATGTCCTTAAGAGATGATATTCATACATCAAGACGTCCGTTCCAACAAGCGTTGTACCAGATGCCCAATCACACACAGTCACCCAGAATGGAGGTGGCAGATGGAGAATTTGAGCTTTTAGAGAAAACAAATTTGTAAATTCCTAAGTGTTTGCATGCTCCTGGCCAACACACGCCCAGGTACTTTTATTTTTAATTCTTACCCGAGGACATGTTTATTGATTTTAGAGAGGAAGGGTAGGGAGAGAGAGAGAGAGGAAAAAATAAAAAAACAAAACACCAACGTGAAAGAGAAACATCAATTGCTTGCCTCCCGCATGGCCCTGAGCAGAGATCCCACTACTAAGGTATGTGCCCTGACCAGGAATCAAACCTGCAACCTTTTGATGCGCAGGACAATGCTCCAACCAAGTGAGCCACCCACTCAGGGCCCCACACCTAGGTACTTTGAGTAGCACCCGCTGGCTCAAGGAGGAGATTCACACCTCAGAAAGGACTGGGGAAGAAGATGACATTCAGGTCCCTTGTTGGCTGGAGCCTATGAATAGCTATTTGCAGGATACGTGACCTCAGCCTGGAGAGTTTTATGTACTGAGTTAAAAGAAAGGATTGAGTGAGCACTGTCCATCGACACATTAGTGTTAGTTCCCTGGCATCAGGGGAGACATTAACGTAGAAGACATCTTCTCTCCACTTTTCAAAAATTGAAACAATCATTCCAGCAGTGGGAGCAGGGAAGTCGAAAATCCATAACGCTTAGCAGCTCAGGTACAAAGAAAATGAAATCAGAAATCCAGGGTGTTTTGCTATTACTGCCAAGGGCCTATCTTCAGTATAAAAGCAATCTTTTAAATTTCACATGGTTTGACTCCTATAAATCTGATTGAGTCAGTCCCTGTCGAAAATCCCCATGTGGCTTCTATTGTGCACAACTGTAGCTTTCCAATTGTTCGGCGGTTTGGGGGGCAGGCATTTACAACTTTACATTTTAAATGACTACTCCACATATTTTGTGACAAGGGCTAAGAATGCAATGGCCCCACCTTCCTGAAATAAATAGACTTTGGTCTGCAACATGAAACGTTTCAGTGAGATAGCAAACAAACACGTGACATATAACATACAAAAAGATTCTTCAAAAAATCAGATTAATACAATGCTCTTTATGTTATAGGAGCAGGAAGAAGGGGAAGTAGAAAAACAAGACATTAAGGGTTCTTTAAATGTAGAATATCTTTTTTTTTTAATATATTTTATTGATTATACTATTACAGTTGTCCCATCTCCTCCCCCC